>CABFVZ010001219.1:37966-90657 GCA_902151445.1 Timema monikensis
CTATTATTAATAATTTAAGAAAAAGTATAAGACAAAAGTAAGCTAAAATTAAAAAAAAAAAATCACTTCACAATAACATGTTTTTTATATCTATCTAAAAAAATTACAATTTATAATTTAGATTATAGCCCAAACTAGTAATGTGACGTTATTAAAAAAGTTTTGAATGAAAAGTTTACTCACAGGAAGTTCCTCTTTAATAGGTGGAAATGTTATAGGTCCTGTCCAACATTCTGGCTGCTGATAATCTTTGAATTCTTCTTTAAAAGGTTCCTCTGATTTTATTGGAAGATCAATCTCAGACTAAAAGGAATCAAAAGTTGTTTTAAAGAGTAGAAATGTATACTAAACACATTAAAGAAAATAGAAACATGCTTTAGAAAATAGAGTTTTATAAAGACCATGTAACAAAACCAATCTTTATATTAAACATCTTAAAATCAATAGATGAATAAAAAACACATTTTAGATCATATAAACAAGCTTTAGATCATAGGGATTTAAAAGAGCATGTAAATGAACAGAGGTTTAAGAATATATATTTGGTGAAATGTTTCAAAGTGTAGTGTGATGTACTGAACATAATCAAACTTTTGTTATATTGATTCGGTTTTAAAACCAAATAAAACAATTCTATACATGTTGTGTTATATGAAAGATGTTAAAATATCAATTGCTAGAAAACATTGATAACATACATAAATTTAACCCGCTTTGATATCCATCTGGTCTAAAACATCATTCTCGTATTAGAAAGTAGTGCCAATGACAGGGAGATCGATGTTCGAATCTCGGTCGAGTAAAGTGAGGGTGTATACTAAAGTATATTCCAATATTTCTCCAAGCATAGGCGGGTAGACTAGCCCTTAAATATAAGACTTCCTCTTCCATTAATCTACGTAATCAATCTCACAATAACTGGATTGCCTCGGCCTGAGGTGGAGGGTTGAGGTTTTTGTCTCGCCGAAGTTCATTGGATGGTAGTTTAACTCATGTGATTTATAACTGGTTTACCATAACCTCTTTGGACAGATGGCGTTGAGATTATCAGGCAGATTTTAAAACAGCAGCTATATAAAATGATAATTAAACCAAATTATACTGTAGTTAGAACCTGTAATATTAGTAAATGCAGTGTTCACCAAACTATACCTTAATTTCAAACTTCTCATCATAATTTAGATTATATTCCATGTCTTCCTCTGGTTCAATCTTCACAGATGGCACTCCCTCCATCTTGTTAAAGTTGATGTATATATTAATAACTCACAACGAATTTATCTTGATTTCCCTAAAAGATAATTTTGATTTGGATAAAGATGTGTAGCTTACATTGAAATTTAATATTAATAGATCAAAGGGGAATGAAAATTATTTGTAAAACCTTTCACATTTGGTGGACTCTATACAGGGACGATATGAGAGCGTTGCTTTTGCTTAAATGAGGAAATTTAATTTATTGTCACAAAAATGGGCTCTTATTCAAAATGGCTCATTCATAGTTTCAAATATCAATACAGCATATTTTATGCCAATTGGGTTTAATAGATCTAATTATAAGGATTGACCATAGTTTATTAAACAAAATACTTTCCATATTCGATGTCTTGTAGTTAAGAGCTCCATCGCATCAAACATCAATCGAGCTAGAACAACCCTTATAAGATGTACTCGCGTACCCCATATTGAATAAAACTGGTCTAAGATGTCAGTCTCACTGTAAAATAAATTTTTCATAACAAAGAAAGGAGAGTTCAAATTCCGATCAGGTGTACTTAGAATTTTTCTTAAACTGTTTACTACTCTCCCTCAAGGCAAATTCGGCTATACCTCCTATCCATTTACTTCATAACCTTACATACATTTTGTAACATTCACACAAAGCATAATATCCAGTTAGAAAGGTTTAGAGATGTCAACTTACTAAACCTAATGATGGAATTCATTAAATACACTTGATTAAATAACTTAGCTTTTACTTCCTCAACAATATCTCAAATTTTATGTTAAACTTGCAACTCTTGACTTTATATGTTACAAAAGTGTGCGGTTTTAAGTGCGTTTTTAAGTTGTTGGCTAAAAGATTAATGTATTGTGGTATAAATTAAACCACAATACATTAATCTTTAGCCAACAATGAAAAAATAAATTAACTAACACTAAAGTTAGTTCCAAAACGTCCTATAGAAAGCAGTAAATGTAAAAGCTTATTTCCACAGCCTTTCATAGAATGGAATGACATAATGTGTGAACTTAGATGAACTATTTCACATTTCCATAAACCAGGTCGTTTAAAGCCAACATTGGAAAAATAAATTGAACTAACAATAGTAGTTCAGAAATAGATCATAGATCATACTAATAGCAAAAGCCTAAATTTTAGCAAAAAGTGTGGTGATAGAAATATAATCTAAAATTTTGCTCACACCAGAATTATGGTCAATAGCACAAACATAGAGATCCATAGTATTAGGCTATCATTATTGAACTATATAGGTAACTATAAATTGGCTTGAACCTAAAGTCTTATTTTGTATCCTGAAGATCTCTTTTCATAACTATTAATCATAGTACATATTTTAAAGATTGGAAACTTTAAAACTTGTCTTTGTATTTTAAAACAAATTATTGATGATAGTGTATTCTATTTAAAATTCAAAAAATTATTATCTCTAATTTGATTAAAAAATTAGTGAGTTTCATGTCTAGACTTCAGCGTGGATCCTTAAATAAACTTTGGAAGAAAAGTTATGACCTATTCTAAGGTCTGTAAAATACAGTGGCACCAACTGTACGATCTGAATACTACTTTTGATATTTCACCATCTGTACAATCAAATTTTGAATATTTTCTAAGAGTAATATCCTGTGACCCTGCTATAAAGTATTTGTTGTGAAAATGGTGGTTTTATGAATATAATGTCGGAAAGTAGTATCCTACCAGTAAAAATACAATCGATTTCAGGTCTATGTACTATCGCTAGAAACTATAGAGCCGGCAACACTGGTAAAACATTAGACTGAGTAAAATAGTATGTTTTAATTAATAATAAAATTAAAAGATATTTGTTTGGGTGTTATATATTTTTCAAATGATTTTTAATGTATTGAAATATTGAAAACAATTCTGTAACTGACAAGATATTTGGTCGTTTGTAGTGTCTTGTTCATTTTGGAAATGCCTATGTATAAACAGCCAAAGAATTATATTACTAAAATTGCAACGATTCATTACCCATTTCGGTGACCGCATGGTGTAAGGCATTACTTTTAAAATGGTCTGGATGGTGGTGACGGGGAAATTGAAGTTTGATCCTGTCAGGATGCGCTGAGTATGTTTCCTTAAATAATTTTCCACTCTCCCTCTTCGCAGATGCAGATGCACTTCCTTTAAATTTAAACTTCCTTATCCCTTGCACATTAGAGTAATTAGAACATGGGCGTATTAATTTTCCAAACAGTTCGAAGTACTTGATGCTAAAAAAAAAAGGGATATTTATTAGCAATTTTAACTGCAAACACTAGAAATAATAAGCTTTAAATCAATTGCCAAATTCTTATTATATAATTACTGATAAGGAATTTGTTTAAATTAAACGATCTAAATAGTTCTCTAAATACACGGTAGATAGTGCAATGTACGCCATTTTACATAATAAAGCATTACATTTTACAGTTAGAAGTCCAAAAGTACATTCATTGATTCATAGATGGCTCTACTAGCCCTATTTGGTTTCACTTCTCCGAAATAGTGAAAATTTGATTTTAGGTAACAGGAGACTAGAACATAACAGGAGGTATTTATTACAAATAGTTAAAATGACCGAATAGTACATTAATTGGTTCAAAGATGGCTCTGTCATTTATGTTTCCCTTAAAATATTCCAAATAGTTTATTCACCAATTCATAGATGACTCTGCTAGCCCTATTTTGTCCTTTGATGTAAAAGAATGATAAAATAATGCAATATTATTTAAACTAAATATTGTTTGTATAACACTTACTTTTTTAGTATCCATTTCAGGAACTGAATCAATAATTTCAACTGCTCTGCCCATCTTTAATATTATGTCGTTCACAAACTAATAAACTAAAGTTACCAGATTAATGATTTTCGAAAATTCAATATTTTTTTCCAAAAATGGTATTGTGTATAATGAAGCCTGGATTTGGATGTATTTCAATACCTACACCAGCAAGTGTGCTCGTGCTGCAATTTCTAATATAGAAACTGTGGCACCTTAAACTTGACGATTCTAGAGGACTAGTTGCATGTCTGATATAAATTCAAAGTCAAATATTTCAAAATTTCCTAAATAATTTTTATTTGACATGTGAAATACAGAGGATATAAACGATCTTCTACCACAATCTTTTTAGACAAAACAAAGAAAAATAAATTAACTAACACTAAAGTTAGTTCCAAAACGTCCTATAGAGGGCAGTAAATGTAGAGTCTTATTTTCACAACCTTTCATAGAATGCACTATATGTAAAAAATTTAGTTTATAAAAATATTATAGAAGCGATAAACGAAAAAAAAAAAATCCTATCCACGCCACGGTCACATATGGGAGAAATTATAACATTTAATGTATATAACTACCATACAAATGTGTATAACTTGAATCTTCTGGAAATTAAAAGTACATCGCCTTTAAACATTCGATGATGCACACTCTCGTGCGTTATACGCGTCAAATTTAAAGCGTAATATCAAATAAATTTCTATAATAAGGGGTTAAAAGCCTCGAAGATACGGCTGTAGAAAATCAATAGGAATTGGCTATATCGATGTAATAGGTTTGAACCTTACTTTTTAATGAAATTATTGATGGAAAATATATTTTTGAAATGTCATGAAAGCAATAGTGAACATCTGAACTAGCTTATAGGTAGTAAATAATGTCAAACTAAAAGTGTTAAACTTTAATAATAATAAAATCCCGCTAATGGCTGCCTCTTAACTTTATGACGTGTGATGAGAGGTGAATAATTTACTGAATCGCTGTAGGCTACGGATTGGAGAACGATTGAACAGAAAGTTTTAGTTTTGAACGATTGAGATGAATAAAATGAAACGATTGATTAGTTGACTGAATCTTTTTAATTGATTTGCCCGTCTCTCGTTGAAAGTGGATTTTGCAAAGGTCAGATTAAGTTAAAATGTACATTAAGCATGTCCAAACAATGCGAGTATATTCTTAATAACATTTCCCCGTATTACAAAGGGATTTGCACAAGTTAATTACATCCCAACTATAAATAGCTTTAGAGAAGCAGTAATAGCGAAGCCAAAGGGGTGGAAGGAGGGGCCACATTTCCTTTTAAATCTCTTTTAAAAAAATACCTATATGCTAGGCCATTTTTATTACAGCAAAACCATGAAATTACAAGCCTTAACGACTACCGACAATGAACTTGGGCCTTTTGTTTTTCTTTTGCATTGGCGGCATTAAGCAAGATCCATCCACAATCCCATTTCATTTGCCTCGTGTTAACGTGTATAATATTATAGTATTTGTAACTAATTCTGTTCTTTTCATAGTAATGTTTGTATTTCTTGTTTCTTAAAGTATTGTGAGAATAAATCAATTTTCTTTATAAGTGTTTGTTATTACCACTTATCGAATTTCATTGTATGGATTCGATATTAGTCGACTTACAATATTTTATAAAATAAAAACTAGCCTGGAAACACCAAGAGGTTGGCCATATTGTAGCTGGATCACAGTGGAGCTAAGAAAGGTCTTACTGTGACTGATTTTATTATGGCCCTTTCTTATATCTTTATCTTAATGCTACACCATATTGAAAGGTAACGAGAATATGCCCAAGACGAGAATGTATAATCGTCTCTGTAAAAAAAAATTCTAAGGCAAAGAATCACTTCACACGAATCTACGGAAGGGGAACAAAGTGAGGTAAAGTACCATATAAGGTAGAAAGAAAGTAGAAGAAAAGTAAAAAGAAAGATAAGATGAGATTTGGAGAGTGGGACGTCCTCACAAGGGAAAGAAAGGTAATACGAAACAGGTTATGTTGGGGGTGAGATGGGGTGGGAGTGGAGAGGAGCGGGGGTGGAGATTACGAGATGATATACTCAGGAGAAGAAATAATGGAATATATGGAAACTGAGTGGAAATAATGTTTCCCTTCATTAAAACCTATACTTATCTTGAGCTAAATCTATCTATTCCACCTTATTATATTATATTTCGAGCTATTTCTATCCAGTCCACCTGATTACACTCTAGCTACATATTGAGCTAGTCCTATGCAGTCCACCTCATTAAAACTTATGAGCTAGTTCTCTACCGGGTGCACATCTATATACTACAATAGGTAGATAGGGGTACATATTTCATAAGTGTAAAAGAATTGGATAGGTAACAAAAACAGATTTATTATACAAATAACATAAAAATGTGATATGTGGATACAATCGTTAATAATAAGACTTAACAACTCCAAGAACATAGGAACTACCCGTAGCACGGGAAAAGAACGTGTCCAAGGCTACAAGTACACAGTCAAATGGAAGTTAAGTTGATTGAGGGTATAGGATTGCAAGACCGCCGGGCTAGCGCCAGACTTCCGCCAGAAAGGTCTAAAAAAGAGAACATGGAGATTTAGAAACATATAAAGCAAAACGGTTAATCCTATAATTTTAGAGTTACCAAGTTACATGTCGAACAAGCTACCTAGATTGACTAGACAAAGGAACAACATCCAAAATTATAAACGGTAGAATGACCGTGGTTCCGTTACACTAGTCGATAACTAACAAACAGGTATAAATACAAAATAGTACTATGGCCGGTCTATTCCCAGTGGGTACTGCCAGAGCACTCAATAGTACTTTTATGTTAGTATCCACCTCCTGAGGTATTCGTCCAATTTAGTACATACCATCGTTAAGTATATAGTCAAAGGAAGCCCCAACCAAGGAGCGAAAGAAAATACTATCTGTGCGTGCAACCATACAAACTTAGCCATGTTCCGCACTTTGCGCACACAAAATAGTAACACAGAGAAAGGGGTGGCAATAAAAATGCTGTGAGATACTGATTTAACTAGGTCCTCAAATAAAGGCATTAGACACCCTGCGTATAGTCATACAAAATTTGAACTCGTGAACATGACGTTCACAGCGAAATGACAGTGAAGTCATGCGGACTTAAAACGAAATAGAGAACTCGTGGGGAAGAGGAAGCTTAAAGTAAGCTCCTAAAAAAACATAGTTATAAGGACTAACTAAACAAGTCTGAAGGACTTGGAAACCTAATTGTCGTTCCAACAAATTAACTAATTCATAGAAAAGATAACATAGTCACATGGACTAACTCGACAAGTCTGAAGGACTTGGAAGTTTAATGAATACTTGGACCAATAAAGAAGATCCCCTCGGCGTCGACACCCACGTCCCAACCATCGCGGTCAGCAGTATCTTCTTCAGGTTCTGGAGCAGAGGTTCCTCCTTCGAGGATATCCAAAGATAAACTACGTTTTTGTGAACTTAGGGATCGCCCATTATTAACTCTTTTTATGACTAGCAAATTGGGCATGTAAACAAGGAAAGAAGGGTTGGCAAGGTGGAAGGGGAGGGGGTGGTTTGAAGCAGTGGAGAAAGTAGTCCGCTAGGGGAGTAGTGTTCGTAGCTCGCGGCATCGGACCAGAGATATGCAGGTCTTTCTTCAATTTTAAGTTCAAGGGGTCAGACGTCCGTTGAAACTGTCCCGTCTTCTACTCCACCGTACTTGCAGAACAGTTGATGAAAGCATGGTAATTGAATCCGCGAGCATCCGTGTAATGTGAGTAGAACACAAATGATATTATTGCAGAATATATTAATTTTAATTCTCTTATTCGGATTCCTTTATATTATTTTAGCATTTGGTGCAGATTATAGCTTGTAGATGTCATTTGAATTAAATAACATTCTACAGTTCTATCAAGACAACTTCAATGCCCCCTATTCCTCTTGAGCTAGTTATATCCAGTCCAACTCATTACAATCTATCTCTATCTTGAGACCTAATTACACTCTAGTCCTATCTTGAGTATTTTTCCATCTAGCCTACATCATTACACTCTACTGCTATTTCATTCTAATGTAATATTTCAATCAGGTTTGCCATTTAATTATCTTTCCTCGTTTAATTGCCTGATATGTGCTGGCCTATAGCCTACATGAATTAAGGTCGAGTCACTAATATGTGATTAAGATTAAAAAGGTCACACGCAACCTACTAAGAAAATGCGATTTATTTTAATTTTATATATTTTCTATTTAATATTTTTATTTATGACTAAAATAATTTAAACAACAAATTGTAATGGAAACCTTGATGTTAGTAAAACCTAAGCATTTTTTTTTAAAACAAACACAGCATCGTCATATCTGCACGACAACACATAAGACATCGACTCACCTATGCATAGATGTTTAGTCCCTATTATTTTAAAATACAAGGGAAAGGGGGGCGAGAGGGGGGAAATGTTTTGGACAAGTAAAAACTTATAGTGATTACAACACAAACTTTTTTTTCATTTAAAAATAAAAATATACAATTTTAATGTACTACTATTATTTAAATACTTTTTTTAAGAGCTTTAATTTACATTTTGATTGGATTGTTTGATAATTTGAACCAAATTTCAAAAACCTATTTTTCATGAGGGTAAAATATAATTGTGTAAATTCCTTTATCCGGCCTACTTGGGACTGGGTGTCATCTGGATTAACTACAAATCAGAAAAATAAGAGCGAATATCGGTAAGCTGAGAAATACAACCGCACCAACGTTTGGCGTTTGACTGTTGACTTTGACGGAACACAGTTTTAACTATGACAAATTTACAGCATACTGTACAACATAAAATATAGTACTGCACGACTGATTGCCGTACATTTTTAGTTCAGTACTGTACAACACGCAACTACACTATCGTAATTAGATAATGTGAATTAACGTGATAAATACACCCAAAATCTGAATCAATAAGTACTGGATAAACGAGGTTATACTGTATTTTAATCAATATATTTTTGTCATAGAAATCTTTAAATGATATCATTTAAGAAATTATAGTGTGGTTGGTAATTAAAACACTTATAATCAATTAATATTAATTTCTTGCACTTTCCTTGTAACATTTGTACATATTTGAATTTTTTTAAGTAAGATAAATTTAAAATAATATCAAACTATTTAGTTGATAAAAATATAAATGAAGACGATTTATTAAAATGACTGCAAGAAAGGGATGTGCGAATCAGATAACAAAAAGTTTGCTATTGAGTGAAGAAGAATGGAAGTAATTAAAGGAGGAAGAAAAAAGAGTAAAAAGACTGAGATGTGACCATGGCCAGGAATATATGAATAGTGATATATAGAGTTTTGTTAGAGAAATAGGACTATCTATTGAACCTGGTAATATTTTCTATGTAAACTATGTAAATGTGGAAAATCCTGTTTCATATAAAGATGTGATGAATAGTTATGATTCTAAAAATTGGAAAAATGCAATGGATAAGGAAATTAGTTGCTTAACTAAAAATAATACATGGATGTCTGTTATTAAACCAGAAGATTAAAAAAAATACTAGATTTAAAACGGGTTTATACAAAAAAGGCTAATAATGTTTATAAAGCTAGGTTAGTAGTTAGAGGATACCAGCAGAATGATTTAATTGATGATATATACTCTCCAGTAGCAAGAATGCAAATGTTAAAAATTGTATTTATATATTGTTGTCAGAATAATTTAATTATTGAGCAAATGAATGTAGAAACAGCGTTTTTAAATGGAAAAGTTAAACCAGAAGTTTATGTTAAACAATTACGAGGTTATGAGGATGGTACGGATAAAGTACTAGAATTGGATAAAGCATTGTACGGATTGAGAGAAAGCCCAAGAGCTTGGTATGAGTTTTTCGATACTTTTTTGAAAATTGTAGGTTTTGTAAGAAGCGGGTGACCTGGTGGTCTAGGGATAAGGTGTCAGACTTCTATGCTGGCGGCCGGGGTTCAATCCTCGGTCCCGGCAAAGATTTATCTGATTACCAAACCCTTCCTTCACCTCTGACAAGACATCTTGTGAATGTGAGGAATGCCAGGTCTCCACCGTGGTTCGGATTCCACGTTAAACTGTAGGTCCTCCATTTCATCTCATAGTCACCCTACCATTACACATTAGCGTAAGTGCGTATAACCCGAACGGGTAGTAAGACGCGGTGCTAATAATAATAATAATGTAAGAAGCGAGAATGACTGTTGCTTATATATGTTAAACGATAAAAACAATCATAATGTATATTTAATTTTGTTTGTAGAGGATTTGCTCATATGTTGTAAAGATAAAACTAAATTAAATATTGTTAAAAATTTATTTTTTAAATGATTTCAGATGAAAGATTTGGGTAAAATAAAAACTTATTTAGGTACTAATATAAATTATTAATGTGATAAAGGAAAAATGACTTCGGATCAAAGAGATTATATCTTAATTTTAGCAAGGAAATATGGAATTGAAAATTCTAAATTGTATGCTACTCCGATGGAACAAAATTTTTAATTATAAACCGCACAATTAGCATGTGATGAAATGAAATATAGTTGTTGCTCTTTTGTATGTTAGTTCCAGAATAATCCCTGATATAAGTTTCAGCGTAAATTATTTAAGTGGATTTCAAAATTGTTATGATAATACTCATTATAAATATGCTGTGAGGATATTAAAGTATTTAGTTTTGACCAAAGATTTAAAGTTAACTTATAATAGAAATGTTAATGCAGAGATCTTAAACTGTTACATAGATGCTGATTGGGCAGGTGATATTGACAGAAAATTGACGATAGGATATGTTATTAAAATGTATGGAAATGTGATTTTTTGGAAATCTAAGAAACAAAGTTGTGTAACAAAATCATCCACATCAGCTGAGTATGTTGCATTGTCTGAGTGTGTTAGTGAATTAAAAGTTGTGAAAGATATTTTGCTAGATTTTAATATTGAAGTTTGTGACCCAATAAAAATGTACGAAGATAATTCTGGTGCAATAAATATAGCTAAGTATGGTAATTTTACAAAAAATTCTAAGTATATAGAGACATATTGTCATTTTGTAAACGAGAGTTATGATAAAGGAGAAATAGATATTGTCAAAAAAGATACTGATGAAAATGTGTGTAATATTTTTACCAAGCCATTAGGTCGAAATAATTTTGAAAACTTCAGAAATGAAATGAATTTGATATAAATTGTATTATGATTTAGGTTGGACTGCAATATAAATTTAAGGAGGCGTGTTAAAATATAGGTAAATTTATCTTTTCAGAAAATGTATATGTAACGACTAATGATATGTGATGTGCAGGTGTGTGTGCACAGTGAAAGTAATACCGTGTTGTGTGTGTGTGTGTATGATTGAGGAGAGTTAGTAGTCAAATGAATGTTGCCACACATGTACACTTAAGTTGTCTAGTGTAAGAGTATGGATTGCTTATTCGTTATAAATAAACTGTATAGATTGCTTGTTCGTTATAATTTAACAGAGCTTTTTTTTTTATCACAACCTTCTTTTATACATAGTTTCTTGTTCTGTGAACGATTTTATTCGTATTTGTACATTATTACCTTTAAAACTAAATCTTATTTCCTTTAAGGTAAATGTTTATTCAGGGAAGTGTGGTATAATACTTCAGTATTTTCAAACAATAACACCTTTATTTTACAACTAAAACACATTGGAAGGATTTCCCACAACACGCAAGACGGCAAAGTAGCCAATTTTGTGTGTGTGTTTGTATAGAAGAGCATGAGTTTGGAAGTATAAACAAGGTGTTACATAAAAGCAGCCGGTTACCTATGTCCCATATGTTGTGTTTTTTCCTACCCAGGTTTAGGCCACTCTTCCCCTTTACAAGGTCTCCAAGCTTAGGTCTCTACAAATTTAATACTTTTCTTAGATAATTTTGAACAACATTATTTTCCAGGGTACTTCCATGTTTAAAAATTTCCCTCCTTGTAAAGATTGTTTATAGAACCCCTTTCATAATGGTATCTTGACCTGTAGCCTCAATTATTAGCTCATTCAGAGCACCCTTCTTCTTTACGTGGTTTCTTGACCCGAGTCAATTTGATACAATTATCTCCTTTATGAAACTGTCTAGAACACCTTTCTTTACATAGACGTGTGTCTTGAATCTTCATTTTTCATATAGTTACCTACCTCCAAATACCGTTTAGCGTTACCTTTAGTTATACATGGTTTAAGGCCTTAATACCCTGATTTTTTTTACAATTACCTCCCCAATTAGCTTGTTTCGAGACCATTCTACCTTGCATAGTTTCTTGAGATTAGTCCTTCCATGTTTCATACATTTACCTCCCTTCAAAGGTTGTTTAAAGCAATGGTCTACATTGCATGTTCTTATTCATAAAATATAAGTTCCACCATGTTTAATCCATATACAACCCTTCACAGCCCTTTTAGTGACTCCTTCTTCTTTACATAATGTTATGAAATCTGTTCCTCCAAGTTTAATACATCTTCCTCCATTAGGAGTCCATTTAGAGCATCCTTCTACTTTACATAGATTTTTGTTCTTCGTCCCTCTGTGTTTGATTCATTTACCTCCCTTCTTAGCCCATTTAGAGCATCCTTCTACTTTAAATTGTATCTTGTTATGTGTAGCTTTATGTTTCCAACATTTACCTCCTTTCAGAGCCTGTTTAGTGCAGCCTTCTTCTATACATAGTTTAATGTTCTTTGTCCCTCCGTGTTTGATACAACTACCTCCCTTTTTAGCCCATTTAGAGCATCCTTCTACTTTACATAGTATCTTGTTCTGTGTCCCACCGTGTTTGATACAACTACCTCCCTTCTTAGCCCATTTAGAGCATCCGTCTACTTTACATAGTTTCTTGTTCTGTGTCCCTCCATGTTTCAAACATTTACCTCCTTTCAGAGCCTGTTTATTACATTCTTCTACTTTACATAATTTATTAATCTGTGTCCCTCCGTGTTTGATACAACTACCTCCCTTCTTAGCCCATTTAGAGCATCCTCCCACTTGACATAGTTTCTTGTTCGGTGTCCCTCCATGTTTCAAACATTTACCTCCTTTCAGAGACTTTTTAGTGCATCCTTCTTCTTTACATTGTTTTCTAGTTCCTCCATGTTTCATACATCTACCTCTATTCTGAGTCCATTTAGAGCATCCTGCTTCATTACAATGTTTATTGCTATTAGTCCCTCCATGTTTTATACATTTACCTCCTTTCTTAGCAATCTTGTCGCACCCTTCTTCATTACAATGTTTCCTAGTAGGGGTCTCTCCATGTTTTAGACATTTACTTTCTTTATGAGCCGTTTTGTTACACCCTTCTTCATTACAAAGTTTCCTAATACGCGTCCCTCCATGTTTGATACATTTACCTCTCTTCATAGCTAGTTTAGTGCACCCTTCTATAATACATATATTCGTAGAAAATATTATTTGGGTCCGACTTTTGACTAAACCCTCACTACTTTGAGAACATTTTAATCTTTTAGTTTGAACCGAATCACATATTACTCCATTGTTTTTTGTCTGAGAAGTACAATATTGTTCTATCGGAATTGATGTGAGGTTATCTTGAAGTTTCTGTAAGAAAGAAATTAAATACATTAAGTTTGACAGTAAATATGTAATTTTTGTTGTTAATTGAAAGTTAAATAGTCATTTGAATTAGAAAGAGTACAAATAAATAAAACATATTGGAAAAATGTTAAAGCAAGGTAATGATTTTGTGTATCGGGGCAGAATGTTCTGTAAAAATGGAAGCAAAATTAGTGGAATCGACAGACGAGTAAATGTATCTCTGAAAATATTTATTTATGTGGACTTTTATTAATAATTTGGAATTAATGAAAGAGGCAAAGATGTCAGCATAAAGTTTGTTTAGCGCCAACATTTTTGGGTGTATAAGTAGAAACACAAGAGCCAGGTGATTGAGGTCGGAATGAAATATCTAAAATATTTGTGAAAACTTATATTGACAGTGTCAATAATAAAATGGCACTGGAAGAGTGTGGTTTGAAAGGAAATCAAATGTGAAAGAGCCTTCTAATAATGATTGGTTTGGGCATTTGGAGAAGAAGAGTGCGAATCAAGTTATGGAACAAATATATGAAGAAAAGTGTGTGGATCAAAAGGGAGAGGAATGTAAGACCTGGTTACATGTTGTTGAGGAATGTGTAAATAATCAAACCTTAAGCTTTTGAAGAATAAAAGAGCATGCATGACTTGGTGATGTTGATAAAGCGAGGGGAGTATGCAATGATAGGGAAGGCTGGAGAAAGTTTGTGAAGAAGTACAGAGTTGTAGTTTTTGAGCTATATGCACATATTCTTGGTTACCTCGTGAGGGAACGGCGTGATTAGATATGTATATGTACCTGTTAGTGACAGTCTTAATATCGACCACGGTATATATAAAAAAAAACACGCATGAAGAAAAGTACAGATAATTTAAGCAATTCAAAGATTATTCAATAAATATAATTACTTATTAAGCTATAATGCACATTACTATAATGGAACTATCCCAAAGAAAGTCATAACAAAACTCGAAACAGAAGTTTCGAAAAATCATGGGTGGATCCCATAATAGTTGATCAACAACAATAATATGTAAGTTCTATTATTTAGAAGAAAAACAAAACGTGCTAAGAGAATATGAAATATTAGTAATATAATTGCGTGAGAAAATATTTTAAAAGATTAAGCTCATAAACACCAAAAAAATTAATTGTCGTTTTTACACAAGAATTTCCTGAAAACAAAAGTATTGAGAGAAGTCTGAATAGTCAAAGTCGATTAAAAAGTGTATACGAATTGTATAACTGAATAAATTATTTCAAAATTATTTCTCTATAATATTTACTATTTTACTTTCATAAAAAACCCTAAAGTCTTGATCAACGAAGGATGGTCTGCTGTGTCCTACAGGCTGTGAGTTTTCTGACGCTAATTTAGGCCATCCTTGTTCTTACATGGTCTCCAGGCTGAGGTCCCGCCTTGTTTAATAAATTTAGCTCTCCTCTTAGATTTTTTGGAACATTCTTTTTTGATGATTTATTGTCCAGAGTACTTCCATGTTTAAAAAATTCATCTCCTACTAAAGGTTTTTATAGCACTCCTTTCTTAATGGTCTATTGACCTGTAGCCTCAAAGTTATATATATTTTCGTCAATTCTTAGCTAGTTTAGAGCACCCGTATTCTTTACATGGTTTCTTACCCTGAGTAAATTTGATAACATTACGTCCATTCTGAAATTGTTTTAGCACGCCTTTCTTTATATAGAAGTATAGTTTAAATATCTGCATTGTTCATACATTTACCTCCCTAAAATGCCGTTTAGCGTTCCCTTCTTTATTATTAGATTTCTAGACGAGGATCTCCTGATGTTTAATACATTTACCATACCACTTAGCTTGTTTAGCGCACCCTTCTACTTTACATAGTTTCTTGTTCCGAGTCCCTCCATGTTTCCAACATTTACCTCCTTTCAAAGCCTGTTTAGTACAGCCTTCTTCTATACATAGTTTAATGCTCTTTGTCCCTCCGTGTTTGATACATCTACCTCCCTTCTTAGCCCATTTAGAGCATCCTTCTACTTTACATAGTTTCGAGTTCTGTGTCCCTCCATGTTTCACACATTTACCTCCTTTGAGAGCCTGTTTAGTGCATCCTTCTACTTTACATTGTTTATTGTTCTGTGTCCCTCCATGTTTTATACATTTGCCTCCTTTAAGAGCGTGTTTAGCGCAACTTTTTTCTTTACATAGTTTATTGTAATGAGTCCCTCCATGTTTGATACATTTACCTCCCTTCAGCCCCCATTTAGCGCACCCCTCTTCTTTACATAGTCTTTTGGTCCGAGTCCTTCCATGTTTTATAGAGTTATCAAACTTCTGAGCCCACTTTTTACATTCTTCTTCTTCATATGGTTTCTTGACACATGTCACTCCATGTTTAGTCAATTTACATCTTTCCTTTGGCCATTTAGAGCATAATTCTTTTATACATATATTCTGAGTAAAGGTCCAACCTTTACCTTCACCCTCATTATATTTAGAGCATTTGTCTCTTTTTCTTTTAGTTTGAGCCGAATCAAATAACCCTTCATTGATTTTTAACAGAGATATACCATATTGTTCAATTGGACTTGACAATGTTAGAATTTCTTGACGTTTCTGTAAGAAAGAGAATACTTTAAATAACAAAAGAGCATAGATTTAGTGTCGTAAACATTTGTTTCTGTTCATTGAAAATAAAATTCGGATCAGAAAGAATAGGAAGGAATAAAAAATAATGAAAACTGTTAAAAGAGTTTAAAGATATTTTATATTTTTGCAGAATATTCTGTAAAAAATAAAAGTAGGAATGTTTAAATTGTCAGATGATTGAATAAAGCTTGGAGAATATTCGATATATGTGGACAATTACAAAGAATTAACTAGAAATGATGAGGCAAATATGTCAGTACAAAGTGTATTAACGCCAACATTGTTATATGGATGTGAGGTGTGAGTTTATAAGGAGAAGCACAAAAGCCAGGTGAAGTTGGATGGAATGGGATATCTAATGATGTGGAAAAACTCGTATAGACCGAGTCGATAATATGTTGGTGCTGGAGGAGTGCTGTATGAAGGGAATTATAAGTGAAAGTGGAATCTTGACATGATTGGTTTGGACATGTAAAAAAAGAGAGTGAATCAATTGACGACTTAAATATATATGTAAAGGTGTGTAGATCGAAAGGAATAGGCCATGTAAGAACTGGTTTAGTGTTGTTGAGGAATGTGTAAATAATCAAACCTTAAGGTTTTGATGAATAAAAGAGCATGTATCACTTGGTGATGTTGATAAAGCGAATAGAGTATGCAAGGATAGGGAAGGCTTGAGAAAGTTTGTGAGGAAGTACAGAGTTTTGTTTTTTGAGCTATATGCATATCTTCTTGGCAACCAGGTATGAGGATAAGCAGATACTTTAAGCAATTTAAATGTAATTCATTATATATAATTACTTATTAAGTGATAATGCACATTACTATAATGGGACTTTTTTTTAAAAAAAGTCATAATAACGCTCAAATCAGAAGTAAAGAAAAATCATGGGTGGAGCCCATGATATTCGCTCAACGAAAATAATATGTAAGATTTATTATTTGGAAGAATTACATAACGTGCTAAGAGCATATAAAATATTAGTAAAAGAATTAATCGTCATTGTTAAACAAGAATTTTCTGAGAACAAAGGTAATGAGGGAAGTCCGAACTCCCATAACATAGTCAAAGTCGATAAAAAGAATCAATACGAATTATATAACTGAGTAGAAGTCTAATATTGACAGAAGGACACAGAACATCTATATTTGTGGACAAACGCCCCTGTTAAGGATAACTACATAGCACTCAATTAAAATTCATCAGTGGTGGATCTTCCTAAAATTTAGGATCTCCCAAGGACTCGTTGAAGGATTACTTATCTTACACTAAGTTAAGCGAAGAACAAACTCAACCTGCAAGACTTCTCAAAATGAGTCATTAAAAAACCCAGATTTTTTGAGGTCTAACCATAAGTTCCCATGAATTAATCCAGACTTTAATTACAAGCAACATGGTCTATATGATACCCAATCATGAGCAATGATCAAAGGTCGTCCACAAAGAGAAAATATTAAACAAAAACAAAAATCTGTAAGCAAAATATGAGCAATAATCCCTCCGACCATTTTTAGGGCCAAGTGATAGTTCACATCATAAAACATTTCTTTAAACAAGAATAACTCTTTAAGGAGACGACAGTTAATATATATACTATTTTAAGGTGATCAATCAATCAATCAATTTAACACTCAAACATTAAATGTAAAGCGAAGTTTAATTAGAAAATTTAGGTATTGAATTTAAAGACGCCAAGCATCTGTAATAACTCTGTTGAATAAATCCATGGTGGATGATTTGTCACATGAATTGGTAAAAGACATGTGAAGAGACAGTTCATTTACCATGTGCAAAATTCGACTCAAACATTTCTTGGGATGTACTTCAATATTCCGATTGATAAACGAATGCACCTTAAGGAAAATGTTCTAGCCCCAATGAACATATTTTCATTCGAAAGTAAATTTAGTTAACAATGTAGGAATAGCTTATTTTACAATTAGCTTGGCTTGGAGTAATAAATATTTTTTTATTATTATTATGATTATTATTATTATTATTATTATTATTTAGCACCGCGTCTTACTAACCTTTCGGGTTATACACTAATAAATAACAAATACTCATTTTGAATCTAGTACAGAATATGATAGCACCATTTTGGTCCATAATTCATTACTCAGACAAAGACTCCTATACAAAACATCAACAACAATTATATTGTTTTACTTTATAAATAATAGTATATAATAGAAGTTACCCAAATAAAAAATTGGATTTAATTTATTAAATAATGTTTTATAAGGTATTCACCAAATTATTTACAGTTTAAATTTTTGCCCATAGTGCAGATAGGTAATAAAAAGTTATTTACAAGAACTGGTGAATAAAATATTTACTCACAGGTAGTTCCCCTTTCCCAGGTAGAAATGTTGGAGGGCCTGGCCAACATTCTGATTGCTGATAGTAGTCCAATTCTTTTTTAAAACCTTCCTCTGATTTTATTGGAAAATCAAATCCAGACTAACAAGAAATGAGAAAGGTTTTAAACCAGAGATTAATAAAGAGCATACAACAGAACAGATGCTAATATTAAAAATGTTTAAAAACAATAGACTTCAGGTAAATATGTTTCAAATCATAGTGTGATATAGTGAACATGTTTTAAAATATTATGTTATAATGAGCCAATTTTAGAACAAAAAATAATATTGGAATATTTCAAAACATTGTGTGCTATAAGAAACAGGTTTATAAACCAACCATTTCTAGAGAACATTGAAAACTTAACACAATATCAATTGCACTACTACAGCAGGTTAAAGCCATCCATTTCTCAATATCTGGATTGCGAGGGGGTTGAGGATTGTGTTTCGCCTGGGTCTGTCTTGTGGTGGTCTTACAGATTTGATTTTATGGTGGCTTTCCAGCACACTAATTAGTTTAATGGTTTGAGATTACTTTAATATACTCTCTCTCACACACACTAACTCTCGTCATTACAGTAATAACCAACATGTTAAACATAATAAATATATGCTAAATACTACAGCTTATTTGTATATTCTTCCCAAGAGCAAATTTAATAAAACAATAATTACCTAATTACAATAAAATTTAATATTCTCTAAAATAATAAGTGCATATAGGGTTATTTGAAAGTTAATTCCATTTCAATTTGTTTTAATACATGTTTTATATATATATATATATATATATATATATATATATATATATAAAAAAATGACTCATGGAGGATTTAAAACTTTTGCGCCCTTAAACAAAGTTATAATATGCGATAGCCCCTCTAACCATTGTTTTTTTTTTAAAGAGATTTACGAGGAAATTAATGTTGGGGAGGTAGGAGCATAAGTTAGTCTTCTAGAAATGATTTATATGAAAGAAAATCAGTCATAAACGTAATTATTAAAAACAAAATATAAAAATAATGTTATCCAAAATGTGCCACCCGCTAAAGCTGTCACACATAGGCCCGTGCCTTGTAACCCTATAGTGTTAATCCACTTCTGTAAATGTCAACTATTATTAATAATTTAAGAAAAATTATAACACAAAAGTTTGCTCAAATAAAAAAAAATCACTTTACAATCACAAGTTTTTTATATATATCATGACAAATTGCAATTTATAATTTTGCTTATGGCCCAAACGAGTAATGTGAAGTGGTTAAAAAAGTTTTGAATGAAAAGTTTACTCACAGGAAGTTCCTCTTTAATAGGTGGAAGTGTTATAGGTCCTGTCCAACATTCTGGCTGCTGATAATCTTTGACTTCTTCTTTAAAAACTTCCTCTGATTTTATTGGAAGATCAACTTCAGACTAACAGGAAACAAGAGTTGTTTTAAAGAATATAGATTTATATTAAATACATTTGAAGTAAATATAAACATGCTTTGGAAAACAGGGTTTTATAGAGACCATGAAACAAAACCAACTTTTATATTAAACATGTTTAAAAACAATAGAATTATAGTAAACACATTTCAGATCATAGAAACATGCATTAGATCATAGGGATTTATAAAGACCTTGTAAATGCACAGAGGTTTATTTTAAACACGTTTAAAAATATATATTTGTTTAAAATGTTTCAAAGCGTAGTGAGATGTACTGAACATAATTAAAACTTTTGTTATCTTGATTTGGTTTTAAAACAAAATTTAAAAAAATCTAAACATGGTGTGTTATATGAAACATGTTAAAATATCAAATGCTAGAAAACATTGATGACAAACATAAATTTAACCCACTTTTATAGCCACCTGGTTTAAAAGGTCACTCTCGCATTTTAATATACTGCTAATGACGGGAAGCTTGAGGTTCGAATCTTGGTCGGATATAATAAGGGTGGTTTTTATTAAAGGATATTTCAATCTCTCACCAAGTAAATGCGGATAGACTTTCCCTTACAAAATAAGATTACCTCTTCCACAAATCTAAGTAATCAATCTCACAATAACTGGATTGCCTGTGACCGAGGTGGAGGGTTGAGGTTTGTGTCTCCCTTATGTCCATTGGATGGTAGTTTTACTCATGTTATTTATAAGTGGTTTCCCGTTAATTATTTAGATGAATGGCGTTGAGACAGATAAGCAGATTTTAAATCATCAGCTATATAAAGTTAATCAAACTAAATTATACTGTAGCTAAAACATGTAACATTAGTAAAGGGTGTGTTCAATAAGCTATACCTTAATTTCAAACTTCTCATCATACTTTAGATTATATTCCAAGTCCTCCTCTGGTTCAATCTTCACAGATGTCTTTCCTTCCATGTTGTTGAAGTTGATGTAGTTATTAACAACTCACAGATTATAAGTCATGTGAAGCTACAAATCTCGTCTACTGATTTGAATAAAAAACTGACCTGGGCCATGCGCTGGAAAGAGTAATGGATGTAAAATTTCATAAATTAAGACTGATCATAAGAGTGTAGCCATATATTTTACTTGTTTCACTATATCAATTAAAATAAAATATATTTGGTTACACTTTTCTACCCTGAATTAAATATATTTTTACCGATTTTCAATAGCTAAATCTAACTTCTTAATTAACAAAATCCAATCATTTTATTTACCACATATCAGAGTGTATCTACTAAAAGAGTTATTTCTTCAAGACGACGAATTTAAACTATAGATATTGAGAGAACCTAGTTGTAATTGTAATATTCGTTGAAACAATTGAGTGAAACCCACTTCAGTAGCAACACAGTTCAGTCGATGTACCTAAACCTTTAATGCTCACGTAACCCCAGGTATAATCTCTCCGCAACTTTATACCCCCAGAATTGTTAGTGCATAATGCAAGATTTTTATATATATATATAGTTACAGGAATATGATAAAACTTTGCTATTGCTATTCAGTGTGACATTTCTTATTTATATTCTATAAAGATTATTTAAAAATCAAATCTTGTAAAATAATTATAAATATAATGGATATTTCAAATCAAATTGAAAATAATTTAATAATGTCTCAATTTCAAAGAAGTAATATATAACCTTGAATAAGAAAATTGAAAGTAAATAAAACCTTCAGTGGAAAAAAATCTGTAAATTAAACAATGATTATTTGTAAAAAAAAACATAATTATTTCTATAGTGATTTAATACGTATTGTATTTTACAAGCCAATATATTTATGTTTAGTTCATAACTTTCCTTCGACAGCATACAAGATTTACTGTAAGAGTCAAGACAACCATAGCCTTCTCAACGTTCAGTGTGACGTGATAATGAATTATTGACTTTAAAAAAAAAAAAATATATATATATATATATGACTTACTGTTAGTGATGGGTCAAACCAGCTCATTGACGCGGGCTAGCTCACATAAGCTCCCGCACTCAAGAGTCGTTCATAAGTATCATATCGTTCACCGCATGGCTGGCTCGCTCCCAATACCTTCACCCCTTCTCCAACCTAAACTTGATGAGCGAGCGCTAACTAGTTCTCACAATTCCCGTTCCGAGCGTGCAAATCTGCTTTCCTTTAAACTTATGAACGAATTAAGTTTTATGTGTAATTTATCCGAATCTTATTGTGTTTGATTCTTTAGTTTTATTACTTACTTATATTACTTATAATAATTAACCTTAGCCTTTAGGGTCTAATTCATAGAATTATGTCTAAGTGATGTTAAGAAAAATAGTTTAATATTGTAGGCAGTACTGCTATCTAGTAACGATAGTAAGCATTTATATTTGATTTTTTCTTAGTAGCGAACAAAGAACGACAGAAGAGTCGAGAATGACAAACACTCCTGACTCTAGAGCGAATAAACGAGAGCGAATAATGGTGGCGTGAATGATTCGCTCGCGAAGCGAGAGACGTTCGTTCACAGCTCTCGTTCAAGAGTCGTTCAATTTGAATAACTCGCTCACGAGCGACCCATCACTACTTACTGTCCGAATGTGAAATGATTGTACCACCTTAACTTTTAATACCTCGATGTTTATATCATATAGGCCTATATATCAGATCTTTAACCAGGTGTCTGGAGTTGGTACGCCAAGCCTTTGACCCCAACTCCTCTTTTTTTTTTTTTAACTGTCCAACTCCAACTCCTTCATAAATTGCTAAAGTAGATTCATTAGTAATAACATATTTACTACAATAAATTGCTCTTGTCCAGATTAATTCATGGGAGATTTCTTTAACATTGTGGAAGTATATTTGAATAAATATGTCAATCAAAATTACAAATATTCGTCTTAAGGAATAAAAGTAGAATAAAATATTGACATTTATTGATACGTTTTAATTTTGAAGCTGATGTGAGAATCTGTACATTTTTACCGACTCTCACTCCACAGCCCTATCTATGACGTGTTGGAGCATTATGATTAGTGATTATTATATTTACTAAGAGCGAGCTAATATGTCGTGTGTGTGTGTGTGTGTGTGTATATATACTATAGATGGGCCCTTCCTTGTTATAAAAGTTACATCTAGGAGAAAGATCGTGTGTCCTTACATTCGGGTCTCTTGTGGCTAAACCTAGACCTGGCAATGAGGATTATTCAGTATTGATCATCAAAACAATAAATTTATAAATACCTTTAATATATGTTACCGGTATGTATTTGCGTACCCAAGATTGGATAAAACTTGTACCTATGAGAAGTCACTCTCGCAATAAGTTATATTGTTAGCAACAAGGGCTGTATCGGAATAGTCAAGTGCACTTGACTTGATGCAGTCTTCATAATGCTACACTTCTTGCGGTTTGCATAGTGAAGACGGCATCAAACTATTCGAACGGCAACACACTTTGGCCCGCAGTGCTGCTTCCTACCGAATAACTTAGAAACTATGTAAAAGCCATCTATTAGCTTTAATGAAAACGAAATATTGGTGTAAGTCGGTGCTCAAGCAGACTAAACTATAATACTAAAACAATTGCCAGTCAAACACCGCACCAACGCCGCGAGAAAACCGCATGGCTCGTAGCTTTCATATCCATGGTTACAAAGAGCTCGAGAAGACTGCATCAGTCTAGTCCGCAACTATTCGGTCAGATCTACACGTGGTCACGTGATTGCCAATGCAACTATCAACTCCACGAGCCAACGCAAGGCCGCATAAGTAGACTATTCGGATTCAGCCAAGGAGTTCGGGATTCAAATCTCGGTAAAATGTAGTGATGGTTTTTACTAAAATTGTTCTTCCTCTCCCTCCATGCAAAAGGCGGGTATACTTCCTATAGATTCAACCATCCTCATCCATAACGCAATAGTGTAATTAATACACACGAGTGTAGACTGGACAAATAATAAAATGCAATTCTTAGAATTAATTTTCAGAAGTGATAGTTTATCTGATGGTAATAGATATTTCAAAAAGACTAGTTACTACATAACCTTATTCAGATGTTTCTGAAATTCACACGAAGTATACTATCCAACAAAAGGTTCAAAGATGTTAGATTCAATATATAAACTTTCATATTATACCGGCCATTTCAGCCTACATTTGATACATTTATATGCGTTTTTATTTGGAGTCCCTTGTAATAAAAAAACAATATTACAAATAGATCACCTACATTATTATAAAGTATGTAATTATTATTTGGTCTATGTTATCAAATAACTGGATTTATACATGTATATTAAATAAATTGATAACTACACCAATACATACCTTATTTTATAGTGATGGTGAAAAAATTTATTTTAAAGATAAATTAGAGGTGTAAATAACAAATTGAACAGTTAAAATGTGTGGCAATCACGCGCAAACAATTAAAGTAGGCTACATTTAAATCCTACATTTCTTGTATTATTATGGAAGAAACACACAGATATCTCTAATAAAGTTTATGATTTTTAAGATTATCTTAGATAATAGAACAAAACTGGTGAAAATGTTGATTTAAGATTATCTTAGATAATAGAACAAAACTGGTGAAAATGTTGATTTAAGAATATCTCATACAGGTTGAACTTTCATATCAGTTGATATACAAACATTACTAATAAGTATGAGTAGATTCTTGTCAACATTTTTCTATATTGCGATATAAGGTTTTAAAAAATTATTCAGAGTAAAAGGAAATTAATTATAAGCAGCATATCAATAATATAAAACTAATTTTAAAGTGTGGTGAGTTATATACCCGTCCTTATACTCAGCCATCTTTTAGCGGAGTATTGACTTTGTGGTTCGAATCTCTGTCTGGTGTACTGAGGGTGGGATTTTCAAAATGGTTTTGCACATTCCCAACACACAAATACGGGAAAGTGTTTGTAAGAACGGCCTGTTTTAATGTGTGATTACTTATCTAATTCATTATTACAAAATACGACTCACAAACTAAATTGTCTCATGGTAACGATAAACAAAAAGTCTCCTAGATATTAATTCGTCATTGTCAAAGAGGAAATCTCAATTCTACCCAAGAATAATTTTACGGTAATACAGGAAATCGAACACAGGATCTTTAGTTGAGTAGCCACACACACTATCGACTGAACTATGAGATAAGATTAGATTGATGCCTGATGGTAAAAAGATTAATTCTTTTCATAATCTTAATGATGATAAAGATTTGGTTGCGTCGTTTCATGTCATTAGATGTTATGATTGGTGAGTCGCTTCTTATACGTTTGAAGTTTACTTTTCAAATAGGTATACATCATATATTTTAATCAAATTACACGTTTTGGATGAGCTTTAATATTTGACAAAACGCATTTGAAAAATATCTATATAAGTAAATGTGCGAGTATTGAATCTCTAATTAAAATAATAATTAATAAATTATTGAAACATATTGCCATATAACAGAGATTCCAATAAGTTTATTTCATTTAATGTATAAAAAAACTCTTATGGTGTGAGCCCGTGGCCGAGCTATCCAGATCGAGCGTCTGCAACAGTTAGCCGAGATGATGCCAACATTTGCTAATAGGAGGCATCATGTGGTCAACAAAACAAACCTTTCAGCCGCTTCTCTCAGTTTTCTAGACCAGTGTTACTACTTGTTTATTCAAGTTTCTCCTCATTTGTCGTCATGAGACTGAGTTGGAACCTGTTCTAGACTCACTGATGCACAGATACATTTGGCAAGCACCGGGTACTAACCCGGCATCTCTAGGTCATTTGACAGAAGCTCTGAGCGATAACACCACCTTTAATATACTTGTGAAGTAAATAAATGAAGTTGCTATTGTATTTTTAATTGTTGTATAGTTGAGTGATTCTGATTGCTTGTCTCATGTATTGTCTCTTATTGAAATTTACACCAAATGAATTAAGTTTCTGTAAAATGACCAAAAATTTTGAAAATATTTTAAAAGCTTAGTGAGTGAGAGATTTATTTGAATAATAGGGGATAGCTTAAATATTGTAAATTAGGACTGTAAAAAGAAATTCCTGGATACCCACAAAACCTTACTGGTATCGAAAGAATCTAGAATTTATTTTAATATTACTATTCCTGCTACTTAAGATTCTTAGCTTTCGATAAAAACCGGTAACTAAACAACACGAAAACGTTAATAATCGATTAGACCTCTTATTGGTTTAGTTGCCGTTTCACTTAAATGCCGGAAAATTGTAACTATACCCTAATGGGCCGAATATAATATGATACTAGCATTTTGTGGTGCTCTACATGAAAAATAAATGGTCTTGAATATAATACGACTTTACATTATGACAGTACAGTGTTGTACTAAACAACTTTGACACACTTTTATTTTAAAGTAAAAGTTAAGTGAGATTGTCAGAATACATTAATCGATTTCAAACAAACAATCGTTATATAATACATAGCCTAGGGATACCAATTTTCCACAATATATCACAATGTGTATATCAAAAGCTACAATATTTCGATGACCTCTCTAATGTAATAATATTCTTTTGTCACTTTTACATTTTTAACGTTTTTCTTAACTCTTTGAAAAAGACAAGATTAATAAAAAATAGAGCAATAAAAGTTATATTTATTTTAACTCAATAGATTTAAAGCAATCCGATGTATTAAAAATATCGCTATATTATATAAATGATAAATCGTTACCAAAACTTCATCACTAGATTATGGCTAAAGTGCTTTGGATCAGTTATGGCGGATGACAAACATTTTTTAACGTGTGAAATGTGTTCTTGTAACCTCGTTACAACGACCTAAACAATTCACTCACCATCCAGGCCCCCAAGTGACTCGTCTTGGCAAGACCACGTCTCTGCGACAACTCCCGGCAATGTATAATACCAGACTGAACCGAGGTTCATAGTTCATTCCTCGTCGCTGTTAACAAGCCAGGCTCAGAAAAAAAAATAAGAGCGAGCGAAAATTGTTTATCCTTTGATTTGTCAGCCGCCTACATATCAAAATAAGGGCTTATATCGAGTTCATATTCTATCATTTAACTTTAGAGCTTTAGGTAGTTCATCTTCCAGCCACTTGGCTTTGTGTTTCTTTAGCATCTTTGGGTCGCAGGTTAAATGTGTATGACAGCCACTTAGTGGTGTCATTAATGAATTAAATTTTCACATTTTTGTGATTGATTACAAATTATGTCCTGTTCAGATTTAGGAGGCCGATAATATGTTGAAGGTATATCATATCTTATTTCAAGTAAATTAGGAGCCGCTCAAAAGGGCACTTTGATTGATGTAATATATTTTTAGGGGCGTATCCTTTATTAATTATTCATATAAAAATAGAGCTCATGCGATACTATTTGATTTTTCCAGTATATTGAACCATAAATGATTTAGGACAAATATATAAAGATAGTTTGTAAGGCAAATATATAATTTGGTATATCAAATGTTTTGAGTCACAATTTATGTGAGAGAGTAGAAATTTTTGTGACTGATGCGAGGCAGTCCAAGGAACTAGTAGCGCGCAAGGTTACTTGTGAACACTACGTTCTTCTAACTCACCTCCTTGTAAAGCTTGTTTATGGCACCCCATTCTTTATGGTCTTTTGACCTGTAGCATTAAAGTTTGGTACATTTTGCTCGAATCTTAGCTCGTTCAGAGCACCCTTATTCTTTACATGGTTTCTTGGTCTGAGTCAATTTGATAACATTACTTTCTTTCTGAAATTGTTTAGCGCACCTTTCTTCACATAGACGTATGGCTTGAATCTAATCATTGTTCATATATTTACCTCCCTACAAAGCCAGTTTAGCGTTCCCTTCTTTATGTAGTCTATGCCCGAGTCCCGTTATGTTTTATACATTTACCTCCCCACTTAGCTTGTTTCGCGCACCCTTCTTCTTTACATGGTTTTATGATCTTAGTCCCTCCATGTTTCATGCATTTACCTCCCTTCAAAGCATGTTTAAAGCACCATTCTACGTTGCATTGTTTTACAATTTGGGTTCCTCCATGTATAGTACATCTACCTCCCTTCAAAGGCCTTTTAGCACATCCTTCTTCTTTACATAATCTACTGTATGGAGTTCCTCCATGTGTGCTACATTTACCTCCCTTCAAACACCATTTAGCGCATCCTTCTACTTTACATAGTCTTTTGGCTCGAGTCTTTCCATGTTTTATAGTAATTTCACCCTCATTATATTGAGAGCATTTGACTCGTTTTCTTTTAGTATGAACCAAATCACATATCCCTCCATTGTTTTTTGTCAGAGAACCATATTGTTCTAGTGGACTTGACAATATTAGGCTTTCTTGACGTTTCTGTAAAAAAAAAGAGAATACTTTAAACAACCAAAAAACATGTAATTTGTGTCGTATACATAAGTTTCTGTTTATTATAAATTAAATTCGAATCAGAAAGAATAGAATTGAATAAACAATAGTTAAAACTGTTAGAACAAGTGTATGATATAATTTATCATGGCAGTATATTCTGTAAAAAATATAGAAGGGTGTTTAAATCGACAGATGAGTGAATAAAGCTTGTAGAGTATTGGATATACGTGGACTAATACAAAGAATTAGGTAGAAATGACGAGGCAAATATGTCAGTACAAAGTGTATTAACGCCAACATTGTTATATGGATGTGAGGTGTGAGTTTATAAGGAGAAGCACAAAAGCAAGATGAAGTTGGATGGAATGGGATATCTAATGATGTGGAAAAACTCGTATGGACCGAGTCAATAATATATTGGTGCTGAAAGAGGGCAGTTTGAAGGGAATCCTCAGTAGAAGTGGAATTTTTACATGATTGGTTTGGAAAAGTAAAAAAAAAGAATGTGAATCTAGTGACGGCGTAAATATATATGAAAAGATACGTACAGTAGCCCCGTGGCTTCTTTGGTGCTGACTGACAGTTCACAGCTGACTTCTGACACTCAACATTAAGGTATATACCTAAATGTTGACTGTCTGAAGTGACAGCTGCTAAACACATTTTTTGCAGAACGTATGGTTCGACGTTGGGATACCTAATTTCGTTGGGATACCTAATTTGGTCTGGTAACTTTTCAAAGCTGTCAGTCAGCACCAAAGAAGTCATGAGGCTACTTTAGATCAAAAGGTGTAGGCCCTATATGATATGGTTAAAATATGTTGTGGGTGAATGTGTGAAAATGAAAAACATGGAGAGTTTGAAGAATAAAAGAGCGTTTTTTTCTTGATGTTGGTGAAGAGAAGGGAGTATGCAATGATAGGGAAGATAAAGTTATTATTGATCAAATAGATATATAGTTGTTTATAGATCTATATGCACATGTTTATGCCTACCTCGTAATGACTACATAAGCGTATATCCAAAACGGGTATTAAAACTAGGTGCCAATAAAAAAAGGAGATGTTATCATATTTTTATATGCCAAATAATATGTTAATTTGTTGACATTTCTGGCAGTCAAAACCTTAACACAAACCATCAATTTGTTTCAAATTATTTACAGTCCTTCGGTCTAAATATGTTCTAGTTGCTTTGCAAAGTGATCTGGTAGTGTCAGTAACCGTTTAATAGGTACAACAAGCGATCCTTGATCTTGTGGTCGGTACCCAAACACAAACTCGTTTACTCCTCAAGCCTTGCAATATATTATGTAAGGGGTTTTATTTAAACATTTTAACCATTTTAACAATATAAATATTTTTATCTGCAGGGTGCATTTGTGGGCTATTGAACTGGATAAGTTATCTTCATTGGGGTAAAGAAAAAATACTGTACAACATGCAGCCGAGCTTCTATTCAACTTAAAGATCCTAAGGAGCACGTATGCTTCAATAATTGGAAACGGGACCATAGCTCTACAAGTATATAGGCTTGTGTTATCGTCAAAGGATTTTTGTTACAGCGAAGAAATGTACGGAATAAGATATAGCAAAGATTATTGATAATGGGGACAGTAGAGTATGTATAAAAAAAAATTATTGACGCTCACACATCCAGAAATTTGAATGTAGCAATTGTTTGCTGCGTAATTTTTGTAGTAAACTGAAATATATTGTGACAACTAGTGAGTGATATGCTGCAAAATACATTGGTGTTTCAGAAAAAAAGATAGGTAGTAGTATTATTTATAAGGCTCAGATCATTTATAGTTAAGGCTGTTGAATCTCGCAAACAAGAGGACAAACCACGTAATGATAACGTGGGAGATCTTCGTAAATATATTTTGAATGCTCCAAGTCATATATTTAAGGAACATATGAAATGCAAAGAGTGAAGCTATTTTTGTAAATCTGATGGAAATAAAGATAACTATGGGCCGTCTCTAGTATTTAGTAGCTTGTATAATAAAATTATACATGTCACAAAACAAATCAGTAATCATAGCAGAAGCTTTATTCCTCATGTTAATACCAAATTACTAGAGGTTTACAACGCAGCTGTTGCCAAATTCATCGGAGGTAAAAGAATACTTTTTCTCTAAGGGGAGCCTATGGTGGTAGATGTTAGGGCCGTGGTTCGTCACAACACAGGAATGCAACTATACAGATTGGACAGGACAATGTATAATCGCAGCCCAGGGTTTTTCTGTAAATCGGTAGAAATCAGAAGAAAAAGGAAAGTGGTAAAGATAAACGAAAATACACAAAAATATGTCGGAAATCCTTATTTTTAACAAGTGTTGCAGATAAAGACCCTAGAGAAAATAATGAAAGACCCCATATGGATTCTGAAGAATACAAAAGAGTGTGTCAGGAGTTTCTAGATGGACTGCAGTAAACTAAAGGTTAAAGAGACAAAGTAGAGAGAGCTACCATAATGTAACGTGAGAGTGGAGAATGGAAGCAAAGAAGAAGTCTACTCAGAGCATCACCTTTTAGTAAAATCTGTAACATGCTGACACACCAGCTGCGAATCCACAGTGAGAAACATACTTTACAGTTTAGTAGATTGTGAGGCAATATCCTATGGACGTGAAAATGAATCCAAAGTGATAAAAACATTAGAAAAAGAAGCTAATGTAGAAATAGTTGAGTGTGGCTGTTTCTTGATCCTGAAATTCTATATTTTGGAACCACCCCAGATGTTCTTATTTGAGAGGATGGTGTAGTTGAAGTAAAATGCCCTTCATCTGCATTCAATATGACTCCAAATGAAGCAACAGTCATAAGGAAAATTACTGCATGGCAGGTGGACAAAGATGTCAAAATAATTTAAATGAAAAAGAAACATCACTATTACAGACAAGGACAAATGCATATCACAAGAAGAAATTATTGTTTGTTTGGCTTATAGACACCATTAGGAATAAGAATAGAGGGAATTGATAGGAATGACCAATTCTGGAACAAAGAAATTTTTCAAAAATTAGAGAGATTGTGTAAACATTGCCTACTACAGGAACCGGTCGATTCAAGAATTTCAAGATCCATGCCATTCAGGAAACATGATTATATTGTGGAAGCGCAGAAGAAAAGATTGTAAATTCGTGGGGTTTTTTCCCCTATTTATAAAAAGCCTTTGGTAGCATGCAATAGGAACAACTGTTAAGCATTCTAAATAGAAGCGGGATGATCTGGAAGAAGCGAGGAATCATGTGAAATTGTACCTCGAGCAAAATATTATAGTACAGATTGCGAGTGAGATGATGGAGGAAAGTAGGATTGGCAGAAGGGTAGGAAAAGTAGTCTGTCTCTCCCCTATCTTGTTTATTATCTACATAGAATAGTTTATAGTTAAGTGTTTTTATGGAAAAATAAGGGTAGGCCTATATATTGGTGGAAGAAAGAGTGTATTCGATTTGAAGACAGAGAGGTGTTAATAGTGGAGAAAATTTTGGAATTAATGGAAATGCTGAAAGAGCTGATTGAAGGTTGCGAGGATAACGGGATGCAATTTAATAAGAAGTAAACAAAAAGTTTGGTCAATGGCACAAAAGGAAAGAGAATGAAAATTAAAATTGAAGGGAAGATAGCCTAATAGAGAAAGTCTCAATTTCCACGTACCGGCATTTGGGAACCTGGATACTAAAATATATGTGATGAATAGAGAAGTGGTTCCGTAAAACGACAGAGACCATTCTATTTTAATCCTTGTGGCCTATCAGCAATAAGATACTTTCTCCTTGACACCTTATGAAACAGAAAAAAAAATGTAATTACTGATTGGAGGTGTGTAAACATGAATATTTTTTCGAGCTTGTATAAATTCACAACTCCACTGAATATTGAGAGCATGAACTCCTTGTATGTCACAGGAGCATATACTCTTGCAGCTGTGTATGTTGATCTATGTGTTTGGCAACAATGAATATGTTACAAAAATTAAATTATCGATAGAATAAGAAGGGAACTTAATCCTAATACCATCTATCTTAGAGTTTTCAAGCAAAAATTCTGATTTTTTTTCCATGTATTTTTTTAAGTTTTTGTACTATCCTAGTAAATAATTTATCCCTATACTAGCTTTATCCAGTCAACCTTATTACACCCTAACCCAGCTACGTATTAAGGCATGTGCCAAGTGTGTCATGCACAGGGGCCCCCATCCACCTGGAAAATAAATCACTTTGACTTGTCATTTATTTTGTGATATTATATTTCAATATTATTAAGATTTTCCTAAAATTTATCCCAAATTAATCTAAAAATTCCCTAATCGAAGGGCAATGGTAGCCTGGTATTACTTTAGAGTACATAACTGCAAATATTACCGTTGACTTTTAACAGAAAAATAAACATTGATTTCCTATTGACAATAATTGCTGAACTAAAATAATAAAATTATTTATATTAAAGAATTAACTAAATGCAACGCGAGAAAAACGAAAAAAAAAGTTTCAATATCAAGATTTTTTTACTATATTATTACTATTTTATCCGTAGACGGCAGACTAAATAAAATGCAATTACACCGAATTAGTCTATAATTATATAATGTCCAAAATTGTTATATGGTTAGCTATTAATTTACAGTAGCCTACTATAATACACTGTATTGTTTAATAGTTACTATGGTATTAATAATTAATATGTTAAAACCAAAACTAACGGTACTCATCACGATTAATTAAAGTTTGCAAAAAAAAGTTTGTCTCTAAATAAAATTGTCCATGTATGATGTATATGAAAGATTCATAATCATTCATTGGGGCAATTCTAAGGGCCCCAAGCTATGCTTGGCACAGGGCACCCAAAAGTGTTAATTCGGGCCTGCTCTAACCAGTCCACCTCATTACACCTTATCCTTATCTAGTTTTATCCAGTTCACCTCATTAAACCCTATCTCCATCTTGAACTAATTCAATCCAGTCCACATCATTACACAATATCCCTGTCTTGAGCTAGTTTTATGCAGTGCATCTCATTACATCCTCTCTATTTCGGGTTCATTTTAATGTTATATTTTTATCAGATTTTCCATTTAATGCTCATTTATCATTAAATTCCCTGACCTCCAGCCCCCACGTATTAAACTTGAGCTACTTTTTTGTGATATGGACACAGAAAAATGATAAAGAAATTATTTTTTATTTAATATTCTTAAATACAATAATATGAGTATAATAATTTACAACAAAATGCCATGAAACTTTATTGTTAATTTAATATTATTCTTAAACATCTGAATTCATTTCTCTATGTAAAAAGGCTTGTGAATATCATTATTTCTAATATCTAGGGACATTTGGCCAGGTAATACTTCATTTTTATAAATCCCCGGTTAAGTGTCTCGGTAGATGGGGACAAATAACACAAGTCCAATCTGTAGTATTAAAAAAGAAAAAAAAAGCCAATCCATAGCTAAAAATATTATTTAATGTAAAGATAATATTTTAATAACACGATAAACTTCTCAACATTGACATAATATATAAGAAATTCGGGGGAGGCAAACTCTGTGGTATTTTATTATTTACACCTACTTAAATAATATCAGTGGTAGATCAAATTTGACCTCTTTATTCAGTTTGGTAAATAGATGCAACAAAGTACTTTCTTCATATTGTGAGTATGGAGGAGACACGGTAATAAAGCTGGTGTCTCACAGCTGGGAAACATTTACATCGGTGGCTGCATGCCTTAAGGCACTACTCTTAAACTAGTCAAGACTGAAAATTACGAGGGGATTGAGGCCCAAATGGGTGTACTTAGGAAGACTTCCACTCTCCTTCCAAGCAAATGCGGGTATATATCCTCTAAAAATAGTATTCCTAATTATTAACAGCATCAGTGTAACTAATACATTAGTGTATAACCAGAGCCCTGCATTTGTGGAGATCGCGATAATTCGCGAATGTTAGATATGGCATTTTTACTTTCAGATGTTCACATTTCAGGTTATCCTGCTTGCAAATATATGCTCAGAATTGTCGCGCTAATTCACGAAATCAGCGTTTTAGCGCGATATTCGCGATTTTAAACGATGTCCGCGATAATCACGATTTTCGGCATTCGCGCTAATATTTTGGGATATTGAAAATTAAATTTTTGTGTAATATTTTATCTTTGTGACTTGTACATACTTTTCCCGGACCAGCTGCCGCTAAATCTTACTTTTTTAATAAGTTGACAGCACATTTTTTTGCGGTCTAGTGTTTTTTACCGTTTTGTCCAAACAAAATGTAATTTTTTGTTTTCACTTCAATATGTTTAGTTTACCTGTTTCAAACATTGTCCTGGAAGTCTAGTTTTAACCCAACAAAGTCACCTTAATCACGAAAGTTTGGTAAAAACCACTTTTTTAACGCTTTTGTCTTAATTCGATAATTTCGTCGCAAAAATAGGATTTTTGTAATTCACCGCTTTTGGGAAACTTAAAAACGAAATTTGGCTTTTTTATTCATCATAAAAGCAGGGCTCTGCGTATAACCCAAACGGGTATTAAGACAGGGTGACAAAAAAAAGTAAATGTTACCATATTTCTATTCGCCAAACTATATGTTAAAGTGTTGTTATTTCAGGAAGTCAATACCTTAACATAAACAAAAATTGTTTTTAATTACCAACAGTTTTTACAATAAAGAAATACGAACTTATGAAACTTATCATTTCGATATTTCTTATTAGTGGAAGTAACATCTATGAAACACTTAAAAGATGCTTTTCAAATGAGAACTTCTAAAACACAGCTTCTAAAAGCTCTTCTGGTCTCAAGATGGTGAACCAGATGAAACAAGGTTGGTTTATGAAGTAATAAAGTCATGGCGGTTGTTATTAAAATATTTATAAATTAAATCTTTTTATTTTGAAACTAGTAATTTTTATGTCTTTTCTCTAAGTTATAAAAACATTTATAATATATATATCTTCCTTATTAGCACCATTTATGGCAACGGTCTCAAACTCAAATTGGTCGACGGGTTAGATCCAAAATTTAAGGTGGATAAGGGGGGCGGGGGCTATAACCAAAATATATGTTTGCTTAGTTTTATTTTGAGAGATTCCCTGCCCCCGTGTCCTACTACCCATCCAATAAAAATTCACTTGATTAATCTAATGTTGAAGGAATGAGGATGGTTAAATTTAAAGGACACATTCTCTCATGTTTCATAAGGAGGTTGAAAAATATTTTTTTAAACACCTTGGCACACCCAGATGGGGTTTAAGCCACGTTTTTCCCGTCACCGGCTTATCAGACATAACGAGCTTCACGTTTAGTTTATGATCCTACTGATGTGGGTCTAAACAATATTATGTTTTAAAACAACTATTTGTACAAATAAAATATGTTAAAACTTGTTTTTCAAAATGTTAATGTGAATCAGTGAAATTCTCAAATAAAATTTCACACAATAAAATGACTGACGTAATTGAAATTATACCACTGTCTGAAATAATTCAAAGTTTTTTGTTATTAAAACTTATATACATTAAAATTATAGTACAATCGTTCTCTTTAATTTAATTCATTAAGCCCCGAAAGTATGGTAGTATTCGACATCCTTTTTGCTTACCTAAATTGTCTATTTGAGGTTTGAGTTTCTTCACAGAAATTAATTTTAATATCGACTTATGTAACTTAACTTTCAATTTATTATGAAGCTTATTTTATCGCAGAAAATGGTTGCTCACAAATATAAGTCATCCTAAGAAATGATAACAGTTCAAAACAATGGCTTTTTAATTTGGAATTGTCATTTTCAAAATATGTCAAGTATTATGATACTCCAACATTATTATATTTAGATTTTAAATAAGAATTCCACTCCAATTCTATTAGCTATGATTTTCTTCATTCGAATTTTCCACTGATTAATTAAAAGTTGGATTCAAAACTTTGAAAAACTAGCATGAACTTCATTGTTTTAACTGAGAAATTATCTTACAAATAAAATATGAATATTTCATATTAATTTAAAAATAAATATTTACTCCCCCAATATTCATGAAAAACACGAAAGTCTTGATAAATATTTTGCTTTCCCGCAAGCTAAGAGAAAACATTTCAAATTGGAGAACAAAAAAAAAAATACTAACAATAATATTACCGTCTCCGCATCAGTGGGAAGTGTGTTAGCTTCTGCCAGATGAGAAAAATGTCAAGCATACTGTGATCAATAGTACTGCCTTTCACCATCCAAAACAATAGAACCCAAAAACATCGGAAGAGTTTCAAACAACAAGCAAGATGGTAAAGTGGCCACAGACATTTTATTTTTCGCGCATATATGATTTAGAGTTGGAAAGTAAAACCAAAGTGTTACATATAAGAAGGAGTTTTCATACCCTGATTTAATCTATTATTTGCCTTAGGTCTTCCATTTTTAATAAATTTAACTCTCTTCTTAGATAATTTAGAGCACATCCTTCTTCATGTAATCTCTTGAACTAAAGCCTATACGTTTGATATATTACCTTTTACCTAAACCTGTTCAAATCACGAAAATTCTTTAAATGATATTCTGGTCTCGGTCCTTCCACGTTTCATACATTTAACTTCCTTCAGAGCCCATTTAACGGACCATTCTTATTTACATGATTTCTTGGCCATTGTCTCTTTATGTTTGATGCAATTAACTCCCTACAGAGCACGTTTAGCAACTTTTTCTTTACATTGTTTCATAGCCCGAGTACTTCCCGTGTTAGATACACTTACTTCCCTTCAGGGAAGGTTTAGTGCACCTTTCTAATTTACATCGTGTTAGGCCGTGAGTTCCTCCATGTTTGACACACTTACCTCCCTTAAGAGATAGTTTGGCGCATCCTTCATCTTTACATAATTTCATGGTTTGAGTTCCACCATGTTTCCAGCATCTACCTCCCTTATGAGCAAATTTGGTGCACTCTTCTACTTTACATAGTTGCCTAGTTTGAGTTCCTCCGTGTTTGATACATTTACCTTCCTTTGGAGCACGTTTCGTGCAACTTTCTTCGTCGCACTGTCTTATGGGTGTTGCTCCCCCATGTTTCATACATCTACCTCCCTTAAGAGCCCGTTTAGCGCACCCATCTTCTTTACATCGTTTCATGTCCTGTGTTCCTCCATGTTTGATACATTTTCCTCCCTTTTTAGCATGTTTAGTGCACTCTTCTTCTTCACATAATTTTATTACATGTGTTCCCCCATGTTTCATACATTTGCCACCTCTAAGAGCACGTTTAGTGCAACTTTCTTCTTTACATAGTATTAGGGGATGAGTCCCTCCATGTATGATACACTTACCTCCCTTCAGCGCCCGATTATCGCACCCTTCTTCTTTACATAGTTTCATTGACAGTATCCCTCCATGTTTGATACATTTACCTCCCTTCTGAACCTGTTTAGTACAACCTTCTTCTTTACATAGTTGTCTTGTCTGAGTCCCTCCATGTTTGATACATTTACCTCCCTTCTGAGCCTGTTTAGCGCACCCTTCTTCATCACATAATCTTATGGCCTTTATCCCTCCATGTTTCATACACCTACCACCCTTTAGAGCACGTTTAGTGCACCCTTCTTCTTGACATGGTTTTATGGCTTGAGTCCCTCCATGTTTGATACATTTACCACCCTTTTGAGCTTGTTTAGCGCACCCTTCTTCATCACATAATCTTATGGTCTTTGTCCCCCCATGTTTCATACATTTACCACCCTTTAGAGCATGTTTAGCGCACCCTTCTTCATTACATGGTTTTAAGAATCGAGTCCCTCCATGATTAATACATTTACCTCCTTTTTTAGAATGTTTAGTGCACTCTTTTTCATCACATATTCTTATTGCCTTTGTCCCTCCATGTTTCCAACATCTACCTCCCTTTTGAACTAATTTGTTACACCCTTCTTCATTACATGATTTCTTGAACTGTGTCCCTCCATGTTTGATATATTTACCTCCCTTTTGAGCATGTTTAGCGCACCCTTCTCCTTCACACAGTCTTATGAACGTTATCCTTCCATGTTTTATAGACTTATCTCCCTTCAGAGCTGGTTTAGAGCACCCTTCTATTATATTCTCAGAAAAAGTTATTCTTTGTCTCCAACTTTTACCTACATCCTTAATATAGTTAGAGTAATTGACTATTTTACTTTTAGTTTGAACTGAATCACGTATAACTCCATTGCTTTTTGTCTGAGAGATAACATATGGTTCAAGTGGAATTGACACTATGAGGTTTTCTTGATGTTTCTGTAAGAAAGAGAATGAATACAATAAGTTTGACAAAAAGCATGTAATTTGTCTTGTATATAATAGTTTTTGTCTATTAAAACTTAAATGTTCCTTCAAATCAGAAAGAATAAGAATTAATATAATGTAAAACTGTTAGAACATGTGAATGAGATTGTGTATCTTGGCAAAATAGTCTGTAAAAATGGAAGCAGTGTTTATGAAATTGACATACAAGTGAATGCATCTCGAAGAGTATTGGATCTATAGGGGCTTTGTAAATAATTAAGTAGTATTGAAAGAGGCAAAGAAGTGTGTTAACGCCAATATTGTTGTATGGATGTGAAGTGTAAGAATGTAATAAGAAACACAATGGCAAGGTGAATGTGGTTGGAAGAAGATATCTAATGTATGTGAAAATACTCGTATGGACAGTCAATAATAAATTGGTGCTGAAAGAGTTTGAATTAAAATGGATTCTAATGTGAAAGAGGAATATTAAGATGATTGGTTTGGATATGTTGAAGAGAAGAGATTGAATCACGTGACAGAGCAAATATATGATGGAAGAGTGTGTAGATAAAAAGGGATAGGCCATTTATGGCATGGTTAAATGTTGTTGAGGAAAAAAAGAGAAACATTAAGATTTTGAAGAATATAGGAGTATGTATAGCTTGGTGTTTGGATTTTGATAAAACTAAGGAAGTATGTAAGGATATGGATGTTAGGAGAAAGTTAAGGCCACCAGAAAATTCCAATTATATTCAGAAGAAGGCCATAATAAATTCAACTTTATCAGTAAACAAGAAATCTTATAAAGAGACAACAGATATATTTTAAGGAACTCAATGAATAAGTTTTAAATTATCATTATTGGCACCGCGTCTTACTACCCATTCGGGTTATATGCACTTACGCTAGTATGTAATGGTAGGGTGATTGTGAGATGAAATGGAGGACCTACAGTTTAGCGTGGTAACCGAATCACGGGGAAGGTCTGACATTCCAGACTTTAAAAGACAAAGAAATTAGAAAAACATATAAAGAGTATCTTGGAAAATTTCAAATGCCAATCATAGGGAATCACTCTTTTTAATAAAATGCAAAAAGGAGGATTTGTCATATGAATTGGTAAAATACACCTGAGGAGGTAGTTTGGTTACCTATGTTCCAAATTCGACTTAAACATTTTTTGTGATTTACATCAATGTTCTGATAGATAAACGAACGAACCTTGAGGAAAATAACCTGGCACCAATGGAAATGTTTTCATTTGAGAGTTAGTTTATTTAAAAATGTCTGAATAGTTTATTTGACAACCATCCTGAGTTGGAGGAATAAATAGTTATTTTGGAACTAGTCCATATTATGATAACACCATTTTGGTCCATAATGGAGCCATTAAATTACTGTATAGAAATAAAATTAAACATTATTGATGTGTGCTCCCCATATTTTAGTAATCTGATTTGGTGTATTCATTGTAGTGTATCCAGAAGTGGTGTTACATTTTTCTGAACTTGAGCGCTAATTTTGATTCATATTGACATAAAAAATATTGCTTACAGTATATATTTTTTTTAGAAAAATAAAACCCCTTTTGTCGTGGGAAAAACCTCGGTTAAAACTTAACAGTATGCATAGATATTTAAGTCTTTAATTTCATCGAAATTGTTGGTGACGAAGTGTAGACGTTCCTTGGATCACACATCAACTTCTTTATTAAATACCAAATGTCTTGTAGCTAAACCAGCAGTTTTGTATAGTGGCCATCGTTTTTAAAATGTATGGTGTTAGGAACATTATTATATTCTGTATAGACACTAAGGCTTGTGTTGTATAAATCATTACATAATTTTTGTGATGAATCTTGAAGCTAAAGATCTCATCTTGGTCAATGAGATGGAGCAATGCTGTGATGTTGGCAGTCATAAAGCTTTTCTCTTCAGAAAAAGCCACTGAGAACGATCCAAGCCACATCCATACTTGGGACATGGATGCAAATAAATGTTATTTTTATGTGAGACATAAAGTCACTGTTGCTATAATATAGACGCATATCACAGCCACGTTCATAAAGAATATGGATTTGCGGACTGGCGTCCTGGCCTCAAGTATGGTTGTAATCCTATAAATACCCCTAATCAATAGGAATATTTTCGAAACACAATTAATGAGACAATAACAGCTAAAATTTCATCGGTAATGTTTGTTTAAAAAATAAAAAGTTTTGAGGTTAAATAATAAAATAATTTTAAACTCGACTGATCAGCATTTTACTTTTTCAAAGAAATGGATAGGTGAAAACAAAGAACAACTCTAGACGTCCTCTTACACACCTTAATAAGTTAAGGCTGAACAGAGGGCACCGCACCATCGTATTACAGAAATAAAACCAATATTTCTTTCCTTGCCATGAGTGCACAATGGAGTGCAGTCATTGTCTGCGTTCAGGTTTTGACATTGCATGAGTAACCTTTCAGCCCTTTGGTCTTCCTAACTTTTAGTTAAGTAGAGAGAACCAAAACTCAGGCAAAGACTCTTATACAAAACATCAATAACAGTTATATCTCATTACTTTAAAAATTATGGCATAAAATAGAAGGTACGGTGCATAAAATAATTGAATTTAATTTTACAATCAGTTTTTATAAAAATATTCATCAAACACAATTAAAGTATACATTTTTGCCCATATATAATAAAGGGGTAGTAATAAGTGATTTAAACAACTATTGAATAAAAGATCTACTCACGGGTAGTTCCCCTTTAATAGGTAAAAATGGCACTGGCCAACATTCTGGCTGCTGATAATCATTAAATTCTTCTTCTTCAAGCCCTTCCTCTGATTTTATTGGAAGATCAATCTCAGACTAACAAAAAACAAGAAACGTTTTAAAGAATAGAAATTTATACTAAGCACATTTCAAAATATACAAACTTATTTTAGAGCAGAGATATTTATAAAGCTCATGTGACAAAACAGAGGTTTATATTAAACATGTTTGAAAACAATAAATTTATGGTAAACACGTTTCAAAGCATAGTGTAATATACTGAAAATGTTTTAAAACATTATGTTATATTGTACCGATTTTATAACAACAAAAAATACCAAAAGAAAATAATTCAAAACATGGAATGACATCTGAAAAATGTTTTATAAGAGAAAGATTTCTAAAGATCCATGACATATAACACCAATTTAGCTACCCTCTTTCACAAGTTTAAGCCATCAGTATCACTATAACTGGATTGCCTGTGACCGGGGTGGGGAGAGAGGTTGAGGTTTGAGTCTAGCATGGGTCCATTGGCCAGTGGTTTTACACAGGTGATTTATAAGTAGTTTTCCAGTACTAACTTCACAATAATGGCGTTAAGATGTCTTTAATTTACCCTCTCGATTGCTAATGCCAGTCATGTCATTACTAAACAACATGTTAAACATACTCACAAATAAATGCTATAGTTTAGGTGTATATACTTTCTAAAAGTAAAATTAATAAAATCAATATTCTCCAAACTACACTAAAATTTAATGTTCACTAAAAATTAAGTAGATATAATAGTATTTGAAGGTTGGTGCCATCTCAATTTTGTTTAACATATATTGAAATATATGTAACTTGAGATTAATGATTTAGGTTCAGTATAGCCAAATTTTCACTAAAAAAAAATCACTAGAACCAGAAATAAATATAATATATATAATCAATGACAACTATTTTTAATAAATCAAGGAAAAGTATAACACAAATGTTAGATAAAAATTGTTTTAAGAAATTCACTTCTCAGTCAAGTGTGTTTTTATATTTATCAGAACAAATTGGAATTTATAATTTTGCCTATAGCCCAACCGGATGTGAGGTTAAAAAAATTGAATAAAAAATCTACTCACGGTTAGTTCCTCTTTAATTGGTAGAAATGTAGTAGGGCCTGGCCAACATTCTGGCTGCTGATAATCATTAAATTCTTCTTTAAAACATTCCTCTGATTTTATTTGAAGATCAACTTCAGACTAACAGGAAACAAGAGAAGTTTTAAAGAATATAGATTTATACTAAACACATTTCAGAATAAAGAAACATATTTTACAGCAAGGGATTTATAAAGACCATGTAAATATACAGAGGTTTATAAAAAACATGTTTAAAAACACTATATTTATAGAAAACACATTTCATAACATAGAAACATGCTTTAATGCATAGGGATTTATAAAGACTGTGTAAATGAACAGAGGTTTGTATTAAACATTTATATTAATATATATTTGTTTGTTTCAAATCTTAGTGTGTTATACTAAACATATTTTAAAGCTTTATGTTATATTGATTCAGTGTTAAAACAAACCAAAAAAATAATGAAAAAATATATATACATGGTGTGAATTAAACATAACTAATAAAATATCAATTTTTAGAAAACCTTGTTGACAAAAACAAAATGAACATGTTTTGGTAGCATCATGGTCTCAAATAACACACTCACATTAGAATATAGTGACAATGACGAGAAGATCGAGATTCGATTCTTGGTCGGGTGTATTGAAGGTAGTTTTTCTAAAAGGGATTTCCTATCTCTACCCACAGAAATGTGGGTAGACATTCCCTAATACAATTAACTGCCTTCCTCCACCAATCCAAGTCATTAACCTCATAATAACTGGATTGCCTGTGAACGAGGTGTAGGGTTGATGTTTGTCTCTCACCTGAGTCTATTGGTGGGTTTTTTAACCATGTGATTTATTATGGGTTTCCCGTACACTATTATGATAGTTTAGTTGAGATTATGAGGAGGTATTTAGAACTATCGGCTATATAAAATGGAAACTAAACTAAATTATGCTGTAGCTAAAACATGTAACATTAGTAAAGGGTGTGTTCACTAAGCTATACCTTAATTTCAAATGTTTCTACTTGGTGAAGATTATATTCAAAGTCCTCCTCTGGTTCAATCTTCACGGATGTCTCTCCCTCCATCTTGTTGAAGTCAATGTAGATATTAACAACTCACAAAGAGTTTATATAGATTTACCTGCACATTGATTAAATAAACTATGATTATTAATCAATGGAATCATAATTAAAGTAAAAATAAAAAAGATAACCTTCATTGTTATTGTTGTTAGAGTAGTTTTGTTTTAGTGTTTAGTTAATAGTAATAATCTTTTCAAAACAAACACATAATAAGTATATAAAAAGATAAGTTGGCTTTTGGATAAAGATGTATAGATTACATTGAAATTTAATATAATTGAATCACAGGGGAATGGAAAGTATTTGTAAGGCCTTTCCCATGAGGTGAGCTTTCTACAAACAGAATGTGAAAGCATTGATTTTGCTGAAATGAGGATACTTTATTTGTTATTACAATAATTTGTTCAAATTCAACATGGATCATAACCAGTTTTATAGATCAATATGGCATATTTTATAGAACTTAGGATTTATAGATTTAATCATTTGGATTGACCATAGTTTATTTAACAAAATACTTTCCATATTCAATGTATTGTACCTAAAAACTCCACGGCATCAATTGGCAATCAAATTATAACAACCGAGAGGACGCCGTCTGTTGGCGTATTTAGTGCCAACTTCTGCGGATAGAGATGTGGGCACTATCTTCACCAACAGATGATGACGTGGAGTTTGTATGTGCCACTCCTTGAACTTGATTGCCACATCTTGTGTGGACAGAAAGTGAAAAGATTAGAGACACCTAATGTATTTATAAACACTTACTTAAAGCATTATAATAACTAATAATAAGTTGTTTTTTTTAAACTGTTCTGTTTTTGGACTCATAATACATTCGCGACTAAATTGAACATTTTCGTGAAATTTAGAGGTTTTGATCTTTTAATTGAGAATTGTAAAATTATAATAACATTTTTTTAGTCTGCTCTTGTCCCTGATAAAATTAGCTTTACACTGCCTTGCTATTAAGTTTTATTCATCTCAACCAAAGAACATAGATACAAAATGTGTTTTAGACTTTTAACCAGCCATTATAACGGTCATAATATAATCAAATTAAGGAGCGTAAATAAAACTAAACATTTTAAAGGCAATTTATATGATAGTTAATATTCTATATATGATAAGTTAGGTGTTTAGACATATAGCCGTATATTTTTTATTTGTTGCACTATAGCAATTAAAATAAGAGATAGTTTGTTAAACTATTTAACTAAAATTAAATATGGTATTTAGTGACTTTTAACAAAATCAAACTTTTTAATTAACAAAATCCAATCACTCTATGTACCACAAATCAAAGTATATCCACTAAAGATTCCTCAAGATGAAGAATTTAAACTAAAGCAATAAAGAGAATCGAGTTGTCATTGGATTATTTGTCAAAGCAATTGAGTGAAATATACTTCAGTGACTCTATGGTTTGAACCAATGGTATTAAACATTTATTGCTCACGTATCCCCAGATATAATTTATCTGCCAAGTTTGTATCCCCAAAATTGTTAGTGAAAAATGCAAGCTAAACATATTTTAGTATAGGGATGTGGTTTAACTTTGCAACCCAGTGTGCCAGATCTTGTTTATGTTTAATAAAGATTAATGTAAAAATTAAAACTCTTTCAATATTAAAAAATGTAATGGATATTTCAAATAAAATTGTAAATAATTTAATAACGCCTTAATTTCAAGGAAGTTAGATATACTAAATTGTTAAAGTATCTTGGATAATATTAATTTCAATAACTTATAGTCAAAATATTGAAAGTATCTAACACCTTCTTCAGTGGAAAAAATACTGTAAATTATACAAGGATTATTTGTCCAAATCAAAACCTTACATAATAATTTTAAATATGGGTATGAAACAAATTGTACCTATTTTTCTAGCCAAGATATTTATGCTTACTTAGTACCTTGTCTTCGACAGCATAAAAAATGCACTGTAAAGACCAAGACTACTGTTGACATCTCAAAGTTTCTTATGACATCATAATGAACAACATGGATGTCGAAATATTAATTACTTCAAAAAAGTATCTTGTCTGAATATTCAAAGATTGTACCACCTTAACTTTTAATACCTTGCTGTGTTTCTCATTTTCTTTGAATATGTTTATCTCATTTATATTCAATCTATGACAGAGCTGTGAAGTCAAACCGCCAAGCCTTCTACTTCAACTCCTCTATTTTTCTAACTGCCAAACTCAGATACCTTCATAAATAGCTAAAATATATTAATTAGTAATAACAAATTTACTGCAGTAAGATGTTCCAATACATACGACTTCATAGGAAGCTTCTTTATCAGTGTGAATGTATATTTGAATAAATATGTCAATCAAAATTACAAATCTAATTGGTCCTAAAGAACAAAAGAAGTATAAAATACAACTTATAAACACACCATATATTGTTGTAATATTATAGGTTTTTATTTCAAACCAAAGTCTGAATCAGTACATTTTTACCGAATCTTAACTCCACCTAAATTGTTTCCAACTCTCACTCCAAGCCCAATTAATAGCATGTTGGAGCATTAATGATGATTATATTTACTAAGAGTGAGCTGATATGTTGTATTTGGAATGTAGCCATTAAAAATTGACCAACGTTAAGCGAAGAGTAAAGTATACATCAAGATCTTGTAAGTGAAATTGATTTCTACAACATTACATTTACTACGTTGGGAAAAATTTAACTTAATATATAAATATTATGTACTCATCTAAGATGTATTCGCGTACCCCATGTTGAATATAACTGGTCCAAGACATCAATCTAGCAATAAGCTGGACTGACTGTGAAGAGGAGATCGGTAGTACCAGTCATATATAATGATTTTTCCTTCTTAAATTGTTTTCCACTCTCCCTCCACGCAAATGCATATAATTAAACTATAGTTAATGTGACTAGTACGTATGAGTATAACTTGAACAAATAGTTAGAATAAAAAGAAAATATAGCCACGTGTCTTACTAACCGTTCGGGTTATTTGCTTAGTTCTAATTACGCAAATAGGTAAGGAATTGGGAAGGTTGAATTTAGAGGAAGTGAATCCACATTTGTGTGTAGGGAGAATGAAAAACCATTTAAGAAAAACCAGCCCCAGTTCACCTGACCTATATTCTAACCTCGATCTCCACGTCGTCAGCAGTTTAACTCAACAAGAAACTACCACGTTAACTAACTGCGCCATTGAGACGGATAAATAGTCAGATGCATAGCTAAGAATAAGAATTGAGTCAAAAAATGTTTTCAATTAATATTCAGAAATAATTGTCTATCTGATACAGTAGGCCCTCCCACATTCGACCTTTGAACATTCACATCTCCTGAGAATATCCGATAGTCCCGCTCCTTTGCTTGACTGTGAGTTACTGCCGTTTCATCTACTCCACGACACGACGGGCAGCCGTCAATTGACATTTGTCTTATCCATATCACTTTTTTCTTTAACCTGTTTGTATGTTTGCACAAAACATTAATAATGTCAGAATATGTGTGTACGAGGGTAAAATAAACCTGCTTTCATTATAGTTTAGAGTGATTCTTTTTTTTTCGGGTTTTAGCTTGTTATTTATGTTTAGTAAAGGTTTTTTATTATTATTATTATTATTTTATTTTTTTGTGACCATGTCCCATACCCGTAATTGATGAACAATCGGGGACCCCCTGTAGTAATAGATATTCAAGTAGGCTCGAATACTGCATAACCTTATTCACGTGTTTCTGGAATTTACACAAAGCATACTATCAAGAGAGGTTTAAAGATGTCAATTTACCGAGCCTAATGATGGAATTAGTTAAGTAATAATGAAATAACATTCTATTCCCCTACATTTATCTCGAAATTAATGTCGAACCGGCCATTCTAGGTTACATTTGATACAAAGGTGTGCGTTTTTATTTAGAGTTCCTCGTATTCAAATTATTATAAATAGAGCCTATACATTATTATACATTAATTATGATTTTGTAAACATGTATAATGTATGTATATCATTATTTTTTAGCACCGTATCTTACTATCCGTTAGGTTTTAGGCTTATGTATTAAATAAGCTAATAGTTTTGGGGTGTTAGACCTTCCACACAAGTGGGTTATATGTATTAGATAAATTTAAAACTGTACCTGTATTATAGTGATTGTGGTGATTCTTTAAATGATGAAGTTGAGTTGTAAATAACAAATATAAGAGTTGAAATTGGTAGCAATCTCGTAGAAACTGTTAAAATACATCAAAAATCATCTCACATTTCTTGACTTTTTGGAAAATATATTATATAGGTATCGCACTGAAATGAAGAACTCTACATTTACAATTAACTATACATTTCTAGCCAGCACACGAAAAATTAATCAAACCAACATGCTAGCGTAGTTCTAAATAGAATAATAGATAGCGCTTGAGCATATACAGTCATAGAAAGCTCCAAAGAAAAAGTATAATAATTCAATAAAGGCCAGTCTACAACCAACATACCCGCTTGTCGGACTCGCAACTACGCAATCGCAAATGCACTCGTAATTACGCTTTTATTAAATTACAAAATAGACTGTCTAAAATGATAAGTCGTAAGACGTAATTTCAACCAATAGGAACACATCAATGATGACTATGAGAGTCAAGTTCATATTAATGTTTTCAAATAAGAAATAAATATTTAAAAAATATTTAAATGAATAAATAAATAAGATTCTAATTGAAAATCCTGTATTCATTACTATACATTTCCAAGCGTTTTTGTCATAGACCAAATAACTTCAAATTATTTGATTTTAGTAGTCCATCCATATTTGTTTTTTGATTGGCTGAACGCAAGCCAATGCAACTTCATAAACGCAAGAGATGGACAATAAAGTGTGCACTCACTGTGTTGCTTTCAAATTTCAGCGTACGTGAGGCTGTGGAAAATTTCAGTCAATTTTTCTAATAAATGTACTGTTTTAGATTTAGATTAGATCATAAAATACAACTGGAATGAATGTTGATTTTTGATTTCTCATATAGATAGATAAAATGAAAAATAAATGAACGTACTTTTTAATCTTTGGTAGAAAAAATAACTTTGTGTAGAAACATTACCAAAAATTATGAGTACATTATCACCACAATTTTGTTATATTGCAACTATATTTTATAATGCTTAAAAATTTATTCTGCCCAAAAAGTTATTAAAACACTCTAATTTTGGCTCAACTGCTTATAATGTTATGAATAAATGCTATAATGGAACAAACATATTAAATAATTATTTGTAATGAGGAGGTGCAAGCCTTGAAGAAGTCTAGAGAAGATTAAGAGGTCATAACTATGTTGATGTCCTGAACTTAATCTTTAATGATATTTTCAATGTAAAATCTATTTTTGAAACATTGTAGTAAAAGCAACAGTGAACATCATAGCTAGCTTATAATATGTCAAACATGATTAATAACACTAACCTCAAAACATTATTAAAAAAACGCCCACACGACTTAAATGAAAGATGTGATTTTTAATATTTAAAAAAAACTGTATTTTGTAAGCGACTGAAATAAATAAAAAGAACTGATTGAAATCGAACGCAGGATCCTTAGTTCAGTTACCACACATACTATCGACTGGGCAAAGCGGTTGGACTAGTTTTAGTAGCTAGTGGTAGAAAAATTATTTTCATAATCTTAATAATGATAAATACTTTTTTAGTCGCTTCATGTTATTAGTTGTTAAGTTTGGTGGAACATCTCTTAGCTGTTTCACTTTTTAAAAAAATGGAAAAATTACTTAATATATACTATTTAATCAAATTACAGGTTTTGGATCAGCTTTAATATTTGAAAAAAATAGATATTTGTACATATATGTGTGATTATTAAGTCTTAATTTAAAATATCAATAATTAATGAAGCATATTGACTTAGCGCAGGGATTCCAACCTGTTTCTTTTATTTAATGTAGGTATGAACAAACTTCGTGGTGTGAGCCCGTAAGTGAGCTACACAGACTGAGCGACTGCAACAGTTAGCGGGAATAGTGCCACCACTTGCGAATAGAGGGTGTTATGGCCAGCAAAACGAGCCTTTCAGTCATTAATCTCAGTTTTCTAGACTGAAGCTATTATTTATTTAATCAAGTAGCTCCTCATTTGACCTCATAAAGGTAAGGTTAGCCCCATTCCAAACCAAATGCATTAAAGATAAATTTTGAAAGCTCCGGGTATCAAACCTGTGATCTCTAGTTCATTAGCTAGGAGCTCTGACCAATATGCCCTAGAGGAGGTTCAATTAATGTAAACATTTAAAAAAAAGCATAATTTTAATGCATACATTTTATTACTTTGACTTAACTGATTTCTCCTAAAACTTAGTAAGACCACTATTTAAAATTAAAAATTGGACATGAACAATTTTATAATAACAGACTAGAGGTGATTATAGTTGAAATGAACAATCATTATAGCTTCCTCGTTGATGGTTAGTGATTTGGCCTTCCAATCTCAGTCAGATTTTAAAGTGTAAGAACTTGTGTAGAACAAAGTTCTTAGACCTCTCCATATTTATTGTATAAAAAGTAAATATTGTTTGAATATCTTTTTTTTAAATGACTTGATATTTTTGTTAGTGGTCATTCACTTGATTATTTAAATAAAAACCAGATGATCCATCACTCTGATTGGCATACACAGGACTAGTACACAACTACAACATTAATGAATGCTACATTTTGTTCCTGTGGCCCATATTAAAATAATATAGATCAAAGCGTTATATGGTATAAATAATACTTAATCTCATAATATTCAGTTTTATCATTTATATTTGTTACTAAGACCAAGAAATATATTGAGTGTGGGTATTTTACTTAGCTCAAACAACAGATATTATTATTAATATTTAAAATATTATTACTACTATTATTACTATTGCTACCATTACTACTACTATTATTATTATTTCTTTTATCATCATCATCATTATAATATTAAAAGTATTAATACCAAAATTATTATTATTATTATTATTATTATTATTATTATTGGCCTACGAATTAAAAGGTGGAAAAGAAACAATAATCTAGACCATGTTCTAGCAATATAAAATTAGTAAACAGAAATAAAGTTGTTTATTGAACAAATAATGAAAATATAGTAGTAATTTCTGTGTATTATACGTTTGTGTACTAGCTACGTTAATGGTTTTTAGGGATTACGCAGGTTATAGAAAATGTAACCACATTTTCGTGGAGGGAGAATGGAAAATCATTTGAGGGAAAACCACCCCTATTACACCCAACTAAGATTCGAACCTATATATCCCCGACATCGGCAGTCTAGTCTAACATGAGAGTAGTGCGTTAGACCACGCGGCCACCGGAGCGGGTAACATTATATTAAATCAGAGGAATAAGGTGTCAATAGATGAATATGGTTGAATTCACCGAGGCTTAAAGCTTAACTTTATTTAGTATAACATTAGTTAGTAATTAGTAATATCTACAAATCGTTACTTACGGGTGAAATGCCTTCTAAACTTAAAATTGCCAACATATGTCCAAAACATAAGAGCAGTGATGGGCTTTATCGAATGAAAATTATTGTATAATTATATATTATCAGACTATCAACCTATTTGCTAGTTTAAAAATCATTTGAATGAAATTTATTAAAATCCATTCGTGTTGGTGCTGATCAATAGTCAGTCTTATTGCTTTGAATATCTCAACTGTCATATGTACAAAGAATTTTTGTTTCTTCAAAGTCCCCTCTAAGAGAACAGTACCATGTTCTTTGTTACTGATCAATAGTCATCCTTATGAATTCGAATATATTCTTAGTTAGCCTTGTGGAAAATTTTAATGGCTCTTATGGTTATTGCTACAGATCAGGCCTAAAAAAAAAGAGAAGTTTTATACAATTAAATAGGAGCAAGAGGAATAGAAGATGACCTATCGAATGATTTAGATGGATGGAGATTGTGTACCAATATCGTAAGATGACGTAGATAAATAGACTTAGGAATGATGAAGAAATTCTTCCCGGTGAGATCTATATGGTAATGTAAGGACATGCACACAATTTGCGATTGACTGAAACGTGAACGTATTATTCACTATTGTCATAAAAAAAATCTGCCTAAAAAGGACTATTCCAAGACCACTATATATTACATCACGTACATTCTAGAAGCATCCAACTTTCTAACTTTAACTGGGTGGAATATATAAACTTCCTTAAAGTTTTTAATGTCCCCCCTCCCCTTCTCGCCATCCCTCTTCATTCATTTGAAAAATAAAGCCACCTCATTTTTCAGCTGATAGGGACAAGTCTTAGCTTTAATATTAAAAAAGAAAGTCAAGCCATAGTTAAGGATATTGTTTAATGTTAAAATAATTCTAGTATTATGCTAAACTTATAAATATTGGCACAATAAACCAAATATTTTGTGGGACAAACTATGCAGTATTTTATTATTTAAATATTATCAGTGGTAGATATAATTTAACCTCTTTATTCAGTTTGATAAATAGATGCTTCAATGTACCTTATTAATATTATGATTTATAGGGCATCAACAGTAATAAAGGTAGGGTCTGACAACTAAGAAAAACTAACTTCGTTTGCCGCATGATTTAAGGTGCTACTCTCACAATAGATTAGATGGCCGATGACGAGATTAAGTGTTCAATCTCATTTGAGTGTACTGAGGGCGGTTATTCCTAAATGGTTTTCCACACTCTCTCTCTCTTCATGTAAATGCGGGTACATTACTCCTAAAATTAGTCTTATTATTAAAATCACTAGCGTGTTTAATACTCGTACATAAGTGTATATATAACCCAATATAACCATATTTTTATTCACCAAACCATGTTACTTTGTTGTTACTTCTGGCAGTCCAAACCTTCCCATACACAAACAATGTATTTTAAATTACTAACAATTTTTACATTAATGAAACACAAACTTATGACAATAAACTTTTGGGCTCTTTTTTTTTTTTTTTTTTTAATAAATGTGATTGTTGTTTTTTTTTTGTCTTTTTTTTTT
>CABFVZ010001219.1:90829-112827 GCA_902151445.1 Timema monikensis
TTTTTTTTTTTTTTTTTTTACAGAAGTGAGATCTATGGTTCATTTAGGCCTAAATTATTTTCTTACCAGATCTTATAAAATGCTGCAAGCTATTCTGGAATCAAGATGGTGAACCTGAAAATCATGGGTAGTGTAATGATGTCACACAAACCATCATGGCGGTTTGGTTATTAAATTGTTTACATATTAAAACTTTTTATTTTGAAACTAATATTTTGTAAGTCCCTTTAGCCAAGTTATAAAAACATTTATAATATTTTTTACCTCTCTTCTTAGCACTATTTATAGCAGTGGTCTCAAACTCAAATTGGGTGAAGGGTCAGATTCACAAATTAAGGAGGGTACAGCGGACCATAGCCAAAAATGCATTTAATTTATTTTATTTTGAGATTTCCCCTCCCGCCTCCACCTATGAACTACTACCCATACAATAAAAATGCATTTGATTAATATCATGTTTAGGAATGAGGAAAGTTAAATAAGAAAATGTAACAGCATTTTTCAAAGGGAGCTGGAAAATGGATTTTAAACACTTTACCCGTTACCTGTTTACAAGACCTGACAAATCTTATGTTTAGTTTATGATCTTACTGATGTAGATGTGAACATTATTATTATTAGATAATTAAAATAACCAAATTTGCAAATAAAATATTTTAAAATTTACGTTTCTCAGCATGTTAATGTGGATCAGTAAAATCGTCAAAGTATTTTTTTTCTACTTTAAAATAAAATTTCACACAATAAAATTATTGACATGATAGAGATTATAGCAATGTCTGAAATAGTTCTAAGTTTTTTGTTATTAAATATGATGTGCTTATTGTTCTCTATAATATAATTCATTAAGCCCCAATATTGCGCCAGATATTTGGCATCTTTTCTGGTTAACTAAATTGTCTATGTTCAGAACCTGTATCTTCGACAGCTTTAATTTTAATATTGACTTAATGTAGCTTATCTTTCAATTAATTATAAAGTTAGTTTTTTTTTTTCATTTTATCACAGAAAATGGTTGTTCACAAATATAAATATTCCAAATTATATCAAGATTTTAGATACTTCAAAATTGCTAATTTTAGATTTTAAATAAGAATAACTCTGCAGTTCGTTTAGTTACAGATTGAATGTTTTTCTTCACATCTTTAACTGTTATGGTAAAAGGTTAAATGACAAAATTAAAGTCAAGACTCGAAGCTTTGAAAAGCTATTTCAAAATTCATTTTTTTTATTAAAATTATTGTTATACCTGCAATACTCTCTTACAGTCAAACAAGAATATTTAAAATTTATTTCGACAAAAAAAAATTTAATCTCCTACTTTTCATGAAAACCCCGAAAGTTTTGATCAATTATTTTCTTTCCCTTAGAAAGTGTTGTTCTCGTAAGAGAAGAGAATAATCTAAAAAAAACACTTTAAGATTGGGGAACCAACTGCATCAGTGGGAAAGTGTGTTAGAGCTCTTTCCAGAACAGAAAGAATGTCGTCTCGTATAGTGTCAATCAATAGTACACCCTTTCACCATGCAAAACAATACAACCAAAAACATTGGAAGGATTTCAAACAACAGACAAGACGGCATAGTGGCATTGACTGGGTTTCTTTTGCGCATATAAGAGTAATACAAGCAAGCCGGTCAACTGTGTCCAGCAAGCTGTAAGTTTTCTACCCTGATTTAGGCCATCATTCTCCTAACCATGGTCTATAGGCTGAGGTTCCTCCATGTCTCATAAATTTAACTCTCTTCTTAGCTAATTTATAGCAACTTCCTTTATATATTCTCTCTTCCCATAATTAATTCTATGTTTAAAAAATGGACATCTCCTTAAAGGAGCTCTTTCTTTATATGGTCACTAGACTTGATACCTCCATGTTTGATACAATTACCTCCCTTACGTGCCCGTTTAGCGCACCCTTCTACTTTACATGAAATTCTGGTCTCGGTCCCTCCATGTTTCATACATTTACCTCCCGTTAGAGCCCATTTAGCGCATCCATCTTCTTTACAAAGTCTTATGGCCTTAGTCCCTCCATGTTTCATACATTTACCTCCCTTAATAGCATGTTTAGAGCATCCTTGTGCTTGACACAATCTTATGGTCCTCGTACCACCATGTATCATACATTTACCTCCCTTGATAGCATGTTTAGAGCATCCTTGTGCTTGACACAACCTTAAGGTCCTCGTACCGCCATGTTTATTACATTTACCCCCCTTTAGAGCCCGTTTAGTGCACCCTTCTTCTTTACATGGTTTCTTGGCCTGAGTACCTCCATGTTTGATACATTGGCCTTCCTTCAGAGCCTGTTTAGAACACTCTTGTTCTTTACATAGTCTTTGAGTACCTTCATGGTTTTTACATTTACCATTCTTCTGAACCTGTTTGCCACACCCTACTTCTTTACATAGTTTTATGTCCAGAGCCCCTCCATGTTTGATACATTTACCTCCCTTCTTAACCCGTTTAGTGCATCCTTCTTCTTTACATAATGTTATAGACCGAGTCCCTCCATGTTTCATACATTTACCGCCCTTTAAAGCATGTTTAGCGCACCCTTCTTCTTGACATGGTTTCATGGACTGAGTCCCTCCATGTTTGATACATTTACCTCCCTTCTGAGTCTGTTTAACACAACCTTCTTCATTACATAGTCTTACGGCCTGTGTTCCCCCATGTTTCATACATTTACCTCCTTTCAAAGCCCGTTTAGTGCAGCCTTCTTCTTTACATAGTATTAGAGCATGTGTTCCTCCATGTTTCCAACATTTACCTCCCTTTTGAGCTAGTTTACTGCATCCCTCTTCTGTACATGATTTTTTGGCTTGAGTACCTCCATGTTTTAAACATTTACCTCCCTTCGGAGCACGTTTAACACAACCTTCTTCATCACACAGTCTTATAGACGGTGATCCCCCATGTTTCATACATTTACCTCCCTGAAGAGCCCGTTTACCGCATCCTTCTTCTTTACATTGTCTTAGGGTATGAGTTCCTCCATGTCTCCAACATTTACCTTCCTTCTGAGCTGGTTTAGCGCACCATTCTTCTTTACATAGTTTCTTGGTCTGTAATCCTCCATGTTTGATACATTTACCTCCCTTCTGAGCCCATTTGGTGCACCCATCTTCTTTACATGGCTTCGTTGCCTGAGTTCCTCCATGTTCTAAACATTTACCTCCCTTCTGAGCCAATTTATCACACTCTTCTTCTTTACATATCCTCTTGACACGACTGCTTCCATGTTTAATAAATTTACCTCCTTCCTTAGGCCATTTAGAGCACCCTTCTATGATACATATATTCTCAGAAAAGGTTATTCTTTGTGTCCAACTTTCACCTACACCATCACTATATTTGGATGATGTGATTCTTTTACCTTCAGTTTGAACCAAATTACATATCACTCCATTGTTTTTTGTCTGAGAGGTACCATATTGTTCTACTGGACTTGACAATGTTAGGTTTTCTTGATATTTCTGTAAGAAAGAGAATGAACACAATAAGTTTAACAAAAGGCATGGAATTTGTGTTGTATAGAAAAGTGTTTGTTCATTAAAGATTATTGGGTACAAACTGTTAGAACATGTAAATGATTTTGTCTCTCTGGGCAGAATGTTCTGTAAAAATGGAAGGGAGGAGGGTGAAATTGACAGACGAGGGAATGTATGAGTATCTTGGAGCGTATAAGATGTATAAGGGCTATATTGTAAATGATTAAGTAATACTGAAAGAGACAAAGATGTCGATATAAAGTATGTTAACGCTAACATTGTTGTGTGTAAGTTAAGTATGAGTTTTTAAGTAGAAACACAAAAGCGAGGTGAATGAGGCGCGAATGGGGTATTTTAATATCTTTGGAAAAGTTCGTATGGACAGAGTAAATAATAAATTGGTCAAAATAGGGTGTTTTTAAAGGGAGTCCAATGTGATAGACATCTTACAATGATCGATTTGGACAAGTTGAAAAGAAGGAGGGTGATTTGTCATATATATTGGTAAGACATGTAAGGAGTCAGTTTGTTTAGAATGTGTAAAAGTTGACTTAATACTTTATTTCTATGTACATCAATTTTCTGAACGACAAAACATAACGAACCTTAAGGGAAATAATCTGGCAAGTTTTTCATTTGAAAGTTAGTTTAATTAACAATTTTAATTAACTTAGCATGGAAAATTAAATGATAAATAGACCTTTCAGAACTATTCTAGAATGTGAGAGCACCATTTTGATCCATAATGAAGCCATTAATTTAATATATGGAAATAAAACTAAATAATATCAGTGTCTCCTCAACATATGTTAGTAATCTAATGTTGGTATATAAATTGTTGTGTTTCCAGAAGCAGTGGTACCTTTTCCTGGACTTCAATCATAATTTTAATATGTAATGACATAGATAATATCGCTTTCAGGATAAAATATAGTTGCTTATCTTGAACAATTAAACCACTTTTCTCCTAAAAAAAAATACCTCCACCTTTGCATGCCTAAATTTAAAACTTAACAGTCTGCATAGATTATATATTTAATCTCAACAAAACTGTCAGTAACGTATTGTAGACATTCCTTGGATCGCACATCACCTTCTTCCTCAAACACAAGTCTTGTATCTAAACAAGCAGTTTTGTATAGTGGCCATTGTTTTCGAAATGTACAGTGTTAAAAACATTGATTATTACATTATGTATATAGTCCAAGGCTTGGGTTGCATAAATCATCACTTATTTTTTGTGATGGGTCTTGAAGCTACAGATCTCGCCTTGGTCCATGAGATGGAGCGATGTTGTATTGTTGGCAGTCAGGAAGCTTTTCTCTTCAGCACAAGCTACTGAGAACGATTTAAGGAACGGCCATATTCAAAACATGGATGCCAGAACGTAAATGAATGTTATTTTTAAGAGAAACACAAATTCACTGTTGCTATACTGTAGTCACATAGTATAGCCACCTTTATATATAATATGGATCTTGGCTTAGTCCTGGTTTCATACATGACCGTAGTCTTCTTATAAATAACCCTATGCTGTAAGTATATCATTAGACAAATATTGGGTGATTCAGTCTTGATCGGCCGCAATTGTTCGTTTCCAAGACACTCAGAAGTTTGTTCTTGTTTTTCAAGATATTAACCAATAAGAATACTTTCAACACAAGTTTGATTGAGACACTCATAGGTAAAATGTTATCAGTAGTTTTTGTTTGACAAAAGAAAAAAGTTTTGACGTTAAATGATTAAAATAATTTTTAACTCAACTGATCATAATTTTATCATTTCAAAGAAAGGCATTAGTGAAAACCATGACCACCGCTAACTGTCGCTCACACTTCTTGATTTGCTAGAGCAGATACGCAGGCCATTGAGTCATCATGTTAAAGGAATGAGGCCAGTATTCCTTTGATTGGAATGAGTGCACTATGGAGCGATGTCATTGTCAGCATTCAAACTTTGACCTTACACGAGTCATCTTTCAGACCCTTAGTCTTCCTAACTTTCAGTCAAGTAGAAGAACCCGAACTCAGGCAAAGACTCTTATACAAAACATCAATAATAATTATTTCTCATTACTTTAAAAATCACAGCATATAATATTTTATAAAATATATAAGAAAAATTATTTTATTTTACAATCAAGTTTTTTTAATATTCATAAAAACCAATTACAATGCATATGTTTACCCATAGGCCAAACTGGGTAGTAAGACGTGATTTAAAAAGCTAGTGAATAAAAATTTACGCTTAGGTAGTTCCTCTTTAATAGGTGGAAATGTTGTAGATCCTGTCCAACATTCTGGCTGCTGATAATGGTTCTCCTCTTCTTTAGAACCTTCCTCTAATTTTATTGGAAGATCAACTTCAGACTAACAGGAAACAAGAGTTGTTTTAAAGAGAAGAGATTTATACTAGACACATTTCAGAATATAGAAACATGTTTTCAAGCATTCAGATTTATAAAGACCATGTAACAGAACATAGGTTAATATTAAACACTAGCAATCCCACACGGCGTTGGCCGTGACCCACTGTTGTATTGTGTTAGAAATAGCTTAATTAAAAAGCTAGCTTAAAATCCTGCTTTGAGGTGCATTCGGCCCCCTCACGTACACATATGTTAAAAATTTCAGATATCTGCGTGCCGTAGATTTGGCTGGACATCGCACACAAACAAACACACAGACAAACACGTCCTTTTCTACATCCACATATAAAGAAAAAAAAAATTTTTTTGTTTGTAATGAGGAATAAATTAACTTTTCAAAATAAAATATAGCCCATGTTACTCGCTGATAATGTAGCTTTATATTGGTGAAAGAATTTTTAAAATCGGTCCAGTAGTTTTTGAGTTTATCCATTACAAACAAAAAAAATCAAATCATTCCTCTTTATAATATTATAACCCGCCTCGGTGGCGTAGTTGGCTAACGCGCTTGTCGTGTTGAGCCCGAATGCTGAGGACGGGGAGATCGAAGTTCGAATATCGGTCGGGTGAACTGGGGGTGGTTTATCCTCAATGCTTTTCCACTCTCCCTCCACGCAAATGCGGGTTCACTTCCTTTAATTCAACCTTCCCAATTCCTAATCCATTAGCGTAATTAGTACTTAAATAATGTAGCTTTATATTGGTGAAAGAATTTTTAAAATCGGTCCAGTAGTTTTTGAGTTTATCCATTACAAACAAAAAAAATCAAATCATTCCTCTTTATAATATTATAACCCGCCTCGGTGGCGTAGTTGGCTAACGCGCTTGTCGTGTTGAGCCCGAATGCTGAGGACGGGGAGATCGAAGTTCGAATATCGGTCGGGTGAACTGGGGGTGGTTTATCCTCAATGCTTTTCCACTCTCCCTCCACGCAAATGCGGGTTCACTTCCTTTAATTCAACCTTCCCAATTCCTAATCCATTAGCGTAATTAGTACTTAAAGCATATAACCCGAACGGGTAGTAAGACGCGGTGCTAAAAAAATATATATATAATATTATAAGTGTATAAGTTTAAAAACCATAGATTTATAGTAAGAATGTTTCAAAGCATAGTGTGATATAGTGAAAATGTTTTAAAACATTATGTTATATTGAGCTTATTTAATAACAAAAAAAATTCTGAAAAAAATTCAAAACATGATATCCTATATGAAACAGGTTTAAGGGTTTAATTTTGTGTTATTCGTTAATGTTTTCTAGAAATAGTTGTGTTATTAAAGTGGAATGGAAGGGTACATTAGAGAAGGCTAGTGTTTTTTTGCAGTTTTTATGGCAAAACATTTTTTGGCCAAAATATATAAAATATTGCTTCGGTACAAACAGAGTTTAATTTTCTTCACACGGTGATATCAACAAGTGTTAAATATCTGTCATGGGCATAGCGGCATTAGATGAGAAACTTTTTAATATAAGAGAAAAAGTTGTCGTTAAATTTCAGAAACCTCTTAAAGATATTCAAGAAATGTTGAGGTCAATAATGAACAAAATTAAATTCTATGTTTGAACTGATTTTATTTTGGCCAAAAAAAAAAATTATTTGCCATAAAAACTATAAAAACACTGTCTTTTCCTCGCGTTACCTTTCATCCCATTTTAATAATACAACCGTTTGTAGAAAACATTGATGAATAACACCAAATTAGCTGCCCTCCTTCATTATGTTAAGTAATCAATCTCACAGTAACTGGATTGCTTGTGATCGGGGTGGGAGGTTTGAGGTTTGTGTCTCACCTGAGTCCGTTTATGAGTGGTTTCAAATATGTGATTTTTAAATGGTTTTCCCATACTAATGGCATTGAGATTTTTTTTAAGTTACCCTCTTGATCCCCGATTCTAGTGACATCGTAAATAACCAACATGTTAAACTTACTAATAAATAAATGCTATAGCTCATCTGTATGTGTCATTGTAAAAGTGTGAAGTTAAATAAGTCTTAGAATTTACCTGTATATCCCAGTATTTACCAATATCTGATGGTAAGAGTATGAATTTTATTTATTTACATTTTGAGTTTTAAACATCTTTAGAGTCAGGTGGGAAAGGAGATCGCTAGTTCTAGCTTTAACCAGAACTCAAAAGTAAACCAATAACCTAGCCTAACTTAACCTAGCCTAGCGTAACCTAGCCAAAGTCTAATCCAAACTGACTTAAAATAAATAATAAAAATGAATATAAAGTTTACTCACAGGTAGTTCCTCTTTAATAGGCAGAAGTCCAGGCCAACATTCTGGCTGCTGATAATAGATCTCCTCTTCTTTAGAACCTTCCTCTGATTTTATTGGAAGATAAACTTCAGACTAACAGGAAACAAAGAAAATATAAATTTGTAGAGAACATTGATGAGAAAAACAAAATGAATCTGCTTTGTTAGCCATATGGTCTAAAACATCAGCTTCGCATTAGAATATACCGGCAATGATGGGAATATCAAGGTTTGAATCTCGGTCGGGTGTATTGAGGCTGGTTTTTCTAAAATGTTTATCCACTCTCCCTCCGTGTAAATGCAGTTACACTTCCCTTATAAATATGAGCTTCACGCCTCCAGCAATCTAAGTCTTCAATCTCACACAGTCATTGGATTGCCTGTGATCGGGGTGAAGGGTTGAGGTTTGTGTCTCGTTTGGGTCCAATGGACAATGGTTTTACACATGTGATTAGTTAGTGGTTTACCTGTAATTTATTCAGACTAATGGCGTTGAGATTAAACCTTTAATATTATTAAATACTGTGTTAACTAAGCTATACCTTAATTTCAAACTGTTCCTCATAATGAAGATTATATTTCAAGTCGTCCTCTGGTTCAATCTTCACGGATGTCTCTCCCTCCATCTAGTTGAAGTTGATGTAGATATTAACAACTCACCAAGAGTTTATCTTGATTTACCTGCACATTGATTACATGACTGCTAAACAATGTAAACATAGTTAAAACATACAAAGATTATCTTCATAACTAATGTTCATAGTATAGTTCTGTTTTAATGTTTAGCAAGTAATAATATTCTTATTTTCAAAACATACTCATAATTAGTGTATTAAAAGACATGATGGATTTGGATAAAGATGTATATTTTACATTGAGATTTAATATCAATCACAGTGTCAGGGAAGGAATTTGTAAAGGTTTTAACATACATAATAAAGACTATGTGAGTGTGTTGCTGTTGCAGAAATAGTGATAATTTATTTATGATTACAATTATTATTAGATGTTTTGTCTCACGAGAGATTCATTCCTTTTGTCAGTGAACTTAGACAACCAATGCGCTCTATTCTCTGCTTCTTCTTTCAGCTCCAAGAATTTTCTTCTTTCCTTCAAGTATTTGAATACTCCTGCTTCCTAAGCTCCTCTTCCCCCAATCTTCCCCTCTATAACGTCGTACAGAAGACAGCTCCTCCTAAGTATGTGTCAGATCCAGTTTGCTTTGTACCAAAAAATGGTTCTCTTCCCACCCACTCTTCTTATAAATTCTTCATTGTTACAATAATAGGTTTAAATTCAAAATGAATCATACAAAGTTTCATAGATCATTATGGCATGTTTTATATCGTTTAGAATGTATAGATTCAATGATTTGGATTGACACTCGTTTGATGTGTTGTTCGTAAGAACTCCATGGTGTCAACTTACAATCAAGCTATAACAACCAAGAAGGCGGTGTATATTGACAAATATAGTGCTAACTCCTGCGGATAGGATGCAGCTTCACCAAGATATGGCGGCCGCTCGGACGGTACGATTGGATTGCAGGATTATGACATGGAGTTCGTTTGTGTTTGTCTGTGTGCACTTGAACTTGATTGGTTCAGACAATGAACCAGCAAACATCGTGCTAACTGTTTTGGATATAGAAGTGAAAAGATTAGGCACAATCAAAACATGTATCAAGTACATTGTAACATCGTCGGACTCATAATACATTCACAAAATTACTAAATTTAATATTTTCATGAAATTGACTACGTTTTGACCTTGTGAATGAGAATTATAAAGGTATGGTAACATATTTAGCAGACCGCTCTAACCTAGAAAATTAGCTCTAAACACTCTTGCTAGTATGTTTATTCTTCTTGATCAAAGAACATTGATAAAAGATGTGTTTTAAACTTTGAACCAGCCATTATAACAGTCATATTGTAGCCAGCCAACGTTGTTTTATGGATGTGAAGTGTGTATTTAATAGAAAAACACAGGAGCAGGGTGAATGCAGTTGGAATGAGATAGCTAAGAAATGTATGTGGAAAAACACGTATGGACAGAGTCCGTAATGAATGAGTGTTGAAGGAGTGTGGTTTTTAGGAAATCCAATAGGTCAAGGTGAAAATTCTAAGTGTCTTACAGTGTTTTGGGCATACTGAAAGGATGAATATGGATCAAGTTATGAAGCAAATATATGAAGGCAGAGTTTGTGAATCAAAAGGAAGGGGTAGGCCTTGTAAGATGTGGCTAAATGTTGTGTAGATGGATATTTGAAAAAGGGAAATATAAAGTGTTCTAATAATAAAAGAGCATGTAAGACTCGGTGTAAGGATGTTGTTCAAGAGAAGAGAGTATGCAAGGATAGAGAAGTGTGGAGAAAGTCAGTGAGGATTGGGCTGAATTGTATTTTTTAATCTTCTATACAGTATTTAACTTGTTAGGTGTTTAAACATAATATAACTATATATTTTTTATTTGTTACAATATAGCACTTGAGATAAAAGTTAGTCTGTTAAAAATTTTAACCAAAAATAAATATTCCATTTACTGACTTTTAATAGCGAAATCCAACTTTTTATTTAACAAAATCCAATAATTTTATTCACCACAAATCTGGATATCTACTAAAGATTATTTCCTCAAGAAGAATAATTTAAAATATAGTTAGGGGCAGAACCTAGTTGTCATTGAGTTATTTGTGAAAACAACATCAGTGGCTATATGGTTTAAAGCAATAATTTTAAAACTTTTATGTACGTGTACCCCCAGATATAATTTATCTTCAACTTTGTACCCCTAAATTTGTTAGTGCATAATGCAAGCTATATATATTCTATGATAGGGATATGGATAAGCATTTTCAAACAATGTGCCACTCTAATTTATATTTTATAAAGATAATTTAAAAATCAAGACTAGTTAAAATATTAGGAAATGTAATGGAAATTTTAAATCAAATTGTAAATAATTTAATAATGCCTCAATTTCAATTAAGGAAAATATATTATATTGTTAAAGTGAGTATCTTTGATAATATTAATTTAAGTAACTTACAATAAACACATTGAAGGTATTTAAAATGTGAAGTGGGGGAAAAAGGACAGTAAATTAAATGAGTATAATTTGTTAAAATCAAAAATTTACATAATTATTTCTATATCAGTGTGAAACATATTGTATTTTTCTAGCCAAAATATTTGTGTTTGATTCATAACTTGCCTTCAACAGCATACAAGATGCATTGTAAACATTCAGTGTGACATGATCATTAATATTAATGACTTCAAAAAAATATTACCTGAATGTTCAAAGATTGTACGGCCTTAACTTTTAGTAGCGTGTTGTATGTCCATATATCATTGATCTACGATCAGGGCTGTCGAGAAGGAACGCCAAACCTTTAACTCCAACTCCTCTAATTTTCTAACTGTCCAACTCTGACTCCTTCATACAGTGATAAAGTTTATTAATTAGTAATTACAAATTTACTGCAGTAAAATGCTCTCATAAAGATGACTTCATAGGAGGCTTCTTTGACAGTGTTAATGTATATTTGAATAAATATGTAGTCAAAATTACAAATATTGGTCCTAAGGAATAAAAGAAGTATAAATTAAAATGTTATGATTAGGCCTACCATATATTGTTATAATAATAAAAGTTTTTATTTTGAAGCCAAAGTCGCAAAAGGTACATTTTTATCGACCCTTATTCGATTCTACGCAAAATTGCTTCCAACTTTTAACTCGACAGCCCTCTCCATAATGTGTTGGAGCATTATGTTTTATAAAGTGAGCTATTAAATTGTATTTGAAATGAAACCATTGAAAATTAATGTAACATTATTAAATAAATAGGAAAGTATATAACTAGACCTTGTAGGTGTAAGCATTGCATTGTACGACATTGCATTTACCGCGTTGGGAAAAGTTTTAATTAAATGTCTAATTTTTCATGTCAACGTTCCACCCAAATTGTGTTCGTGAGCCACCCGGTAGCATGTTTTTGTTCCATAGATGGGCCCTCCCTTGTTCCATAAGCTACATCTAGGAGAGAGATTGTATGTCCTTATGTTCGGGTCTTTAGTGACTAAACCTAAACCTGGCAATGATTATTCTTTGTTTATTGTAATATCAATATATTTATATAACTGGTCAAAGATGTTACTCTCGCAATAAGCTGGATTATTGATAACAAGTAGATCGGGATTCAAATCCCAGTCAGATGTATTGAAAATTCCTCTTAAATGGTTTTCCAATCTCCCTCCAAACAAATACTTCCTATACATTCGACATTCCTGGTCCTTAACATATTATTGTGATTAGTATGCACAAGTGTAGCCTGGAATAATAATTAGATGCAATGCTAATAATTAAATTGAGTCAAAATTGTATTCAATTAATGTTAAAAAATAATTGTTTATCTGCTGCAGTAGACCTTTCCACATCCGACCTTTGAATATCTGCCCATCCTACTCCTGTAATTGTTTGTACTTGTTTGTACTTGTTTGTTATTGACCGACGTTTTGTCTTCCTCACGTCACGACAGGCAGTCAATGGCTGACATTTGTCATTATTATTATTATCACCTTGTCTTACTACCCGTTCGAGTTATACCCACTTACGCTAATGTGTAATGGTAGGGTGATTGTGAGATGAAATGAAGGACCTACAGTTTAACGTGGGATCTGAACCACGGTGGAGGCCTGGCATTCCCCACATTCACAAGATGTCTTGTCAGAGGTGAAGGAAGGGTTTGGTAATCAGATAAATCTGTGCCGGGACCGAGGATTGAACCCTGGACTACCAGCACAGAAGTCCGACACCTTACCCACCAGGTCACCATTTGTCTTATAAAATTCATAGTTTTTTAACCTGTATGTATGTATGTTTGCTCAAAACCCTAACAATATCTGAACCTGTGAGTATGTGGGGTGGGTGCATTAAACATGCCTTCATTGGTTTAATGTTTTAACTCTTTTTTGTGTGTGTTTTGGTAAAGTTTTTATGCTCCTCCATTGTAGTACCTAGTATATATTTCAAGTAGGCCTAGTTGCTACATAAACGTATTCACCTGTTTAAAACATCAACATACTCAAAATTTCATATTGGACCGGCCCTTCTAGCCTAGTTCAGGTTACACAAATTATGTATGAGAAGGAAGAATTGAATAAAATTATGCTTAGAATTATGAATAAAGGCTAGTCTACATTAAGTCAAACACCTTGGTTGGAGTCGGAGTCGTAATATTGACTATCTACATTGAATGTCGCAATCGCAGCACTAAGTCGGAATTGTAATAATAGCTTGTCAGAAGGAAGTGAACGATGTCCATCTCTTGCGTTCAGCCAATCAAAAACAAATATGATTGCACTACTAAAATCAGTTAAGTTAAAGTTAATATTTATTTAAACCAGGATAATAGCTTATTTCATTGAAATCTATAAAAAATATATACTCCATTTTTTAATTAAAAACAATTGTTGTTAAAACATTTATGTAATTTAATTATTTGAAAGTATTAATATTATAATTTTGACTATGAATTCATAGTCCATACTGGAGTGATTATGCTTTGCCCCCTTTTTGTTGACTTTGGAACATTAAACACTAGCGTAAAATGGATTTACTTATTGAGTTTGTCAGTAATAATTATCCTGCTTCTTATGACAGAAGAGACAAGTTTTATTGAAAAGAGTTGTACCTATATAGTTGTATAAACTGTGACAGTCTGGTATATTTATTATTTTTTGACTGCTTATATTTTATTAATTCCTAATGATTGAAATTACATGCTACGACATTTCATTGTACACAGTTCCTTTTGTAGTAAGGAACTACAATACAACACAACAACCAACACGTTACTATTTCCGACTGTTGGCAACCAAGTACGACTACGTAGACGAGACATAAACAAACTAAATGATGGACGTGGGGATATGTAAAGTGAGTCCCATGAGTTTATGCCCCCTTTTATCAATAAGTAAAATGTGTCCTAATATTTTGAAATATATAGGTAAAATGTGTTATACCTGGCTATAGTTAGAAAAGTGCGTTATTACTATACTTGCTGAATCTAAGTATTATTCTGAGACAAAAAATGGCAGTATTTAAGACTGGAGATATCACAAAATCTGCTTTTATCAAAAGTGTTTTTTAAGATTTTACCAGTTGATTAATAAGGGACCCTGACTGCAGCAAAAACTCAATATTTTTAAAGTGTTTGGAAGAAAATAAAACAAATTTTGGGGCTACTATTCAGCAGACCTCCATCTATCCAGGACACAATTTGACATAATTTTGGCAGACGGGGATCCAATTTACCTAATTAAGGGGACTGGGGTGTGTCAAATGGGACGATCACGAATAGGTTTTATCCAATGGGGTTAGGTGATGGAGGTAGCCAATGTGCGCGCTTTATTCAACAGGTTAGCCAACATAACACGTGGAAGAAATGTGGAAAACCATTTTAAAATAAAAACTCAATACACCCGACCCAGATTCAAACCTCGATATCCCCATCATCTGCAGTCTAGTCTATCACAAAATTATCGCGTTAGACCACGCGGTCACCTTAGTGGGTCATATGAAGGCGCCCTTATTTTAGATAAATTGATGTCTGTACCTGTATTATACAGATTGTGATGAGTCTTTTAATAATAGATTATACTTGTAAATAATAACTATAAGCGTTGAAATGGATCGCGATCACGTACAAAAAATTAAAGTACATTAAAAATTTTCTAACATTTTATTATCAAAGAAATAAATAAAATATAGAATTCTATAAAAAAAAAATCCCGTCCTAGGCTTAAATAAGAAAATAGAACAAAACTGATAAAACTGTTGTTTTAAGAATATCTCATAGAGGGGGGGAAAATAGATAGAAAAGAAATTGCTTTCTATCTTTCATCAGTGATGATTATTTATATTATAATAAAAGGACATAAGCAAACACTTTGCAACCAACAAACAAAATTATGACGATAAAGTTTGTCATCTGTTTGATTGCGAGGTGTCAGATTTTAACAGTTTATTTCAATGTTCTTGTGCAAAAACGTTTTCCTGGTGAATGAAAGTATTTTTGTTTAAGAATAGTGAAATATTATTCCCCACTTGGCTGAATTCACAATGACAATTCAGTTTTAAAGCTAAAAACTTACAAAAATGAGTAAAGTTTTAAATGTATTCAAATATGTAGCTATTGTCCATGTTTTGTTTACATTTTTCCAAAACTAAAATATATTTTAATTGGTTAATAGCTTATATATTGGCATCAGAAACAATAATATATTGAAAGTTCGATAACTAAAACGAAAAAAGGTATGGTAGCTTCAAACTTAATTATTGCATGTGTTTTAATAACAAATTTTGTGTATTAATTTAAGTGACAGGGCTTTAATGACATATTACTATATTACAATATGCTTTCACCTTCAAAACTCATTTGTGACTCCCCAAACCAACTCTAAACTAGGCCTATATAATAGATAAGTAGGGTTGCGCCGGACCTGATCTCAGCGCTGTGACAAGAACACAAAGCATCCACTTGCTTTCTACTGAACGACTGCTCCAAAATATCTCCAGGGTATAAAGGAACAAGCTTGCCCCGGAACTGTTACAGCGCTGTTTGTGACAGAGACAAAGAGCAAGATTACTTTTGACCTGTTCCATTGCTGCCTGTGACAGAGAGAGACGAGGAACAAGTTTACTCCGGACCTGTCACAACGCGTATTTGATCTGTAAGCCAGTGACAAAAAGGAACAGCTCCTTTCATCTGTCAGGAGAAGGTTGTGAATGTGACGTCAGAGGAGCAGTGACAAAGGAACAGGCTGTGATTTCACAACCCATTCCTACTAATAAGTATGAGTACGTTATCGCCACCATTTTGCTATACTGCAACCATATTTTATAATATTAATAAAACGATTATTTGGTTTAAAAAGTAATAAAAATACTCTAATTTTGGCTCAACTGCTAATATATTTACCAATAAATACTAACATGAAATAAAAATATCAAATTAATATTAATACATTATTTGGACTAATGATCAGCTAGGCTTGAGGAAGCAGTAATGGTGAAGCCAAGGGGTTGAAATGAAGGACCATTTAATTTTAAATGATTGTATAAAATATAAGTAATTTTTACTACAGCGTAAACATGTATTTAATAATTTTGATGATTACCGACAATGAACTTGGGACAGGTTGTGTTGTTTCGTATTGGTGGTCCCCAGCTAGGTCCGTCCATCCACAACCCACTGTCATTTGTCCCCTGTTAAAGTATAGTCTCATGTGTATTTGTAACTATTTCTCTGTTATTTTTTAAATTATGTCTATTGTTTCTTATCTATAAAAAAAAAAGAGACTATTGGAATGAAACCGTTTCCTTTATTAAGCACCCCCTCCTCGTTAACGTCCTATAAACTTGAAAGGAATTCTTTACAAGATGGATGAAATATTTATTTCATACCGTTGCTTTATTTTATTATTGTTAACTTGATTTTTATACAAGTTTTTTAAAAAATATTTTATTCTTCTGTAATTATTGTGAATACTGAAACCCAGTGGTATTCGAATTTTTATAAAAAGTTAAGGATAAAATTTATAAAATAAAATAAAGACACTTTACTTTAAAACATTTTTTTTTTCTATATAAATACACTTATTTTCTTTGTATTATTTGAGACTAGAACTTAGCAGAACTTGTTTATTTGATGGAAGTTTAAAAAGATTAAGACGATTTGCAAGTTTTATGAGTGATGTGAATGTAGTTTTTAAAATGATACGATAGCAACCTTATCATGGGGGATTATTTAATGGACACCGCCATAAGATCCACATTCACTCATCAGTCATTAATGCATTAATAATGAGTAATGAGCGGTATATACACCTATTTCAATCAGGGGCACCAGAAAATAAATAAATAGTATAAATAGACTAATCCTACCCGACCGAGTTCTTAACTAGCGCTCAAACAACGCCCCCAGTCAACAAACAGAGAGTTATAGAAAATAGCTACTAAACTAATTACTAGCACCAGCCACCAGGACTGATGACTTTAGGGTAGATAGATAGTTTGGCGTATGCACAAGCAATTCCAACAGCATTCGCCATTCAAATCGTTACGGTCAAGTCTCCACACATGAATTTGAACATTTTTCTTTTGTTGTATCTTATTTTCAGCAGACAAGGATTGCCTTAAAAAGCATCTATTGAGGTTTCCATTTAATTAATATTTGCCGGAGCGGATCCGCATTGTACTGGAGACACCCTGGTTTGCCATCGGTGGAGAAAAATCCTGCGGGCGCTCTTGATTTCAATAGCCACGATTATTGTAAAAGTATTAGTGATTAGATAAACTATGGATTTTGTATAGTATTGATTGACGTGTTAAATAAGTGATAAGTACACAACTTTTAATCTAATGGTTGTGTGATTAATGCCAAGTATAGAGGAAAATATGAACCACTTCCCCGTAATTGAGCAAATTGGGTTACCTAAAATCTATCACAATTATTCATTCAATTAATTGTAACGCGGTGAATGTGGGGAATGCCAGGCCTCCACCGTGGTTCGGATTCCACGTTAAACTGTAGGTCCTTCATTTCATCTCACTATCACCCTACCAATTACACATTAGCGTAAGTGCGTATAACCCGAATGGGTAGTAAGACCCGGTGCTAATAATAATAATTATTATTATTGTAACGCACTTCAGTGGCTGCATGGTCTAAGACGCTACTCTCGCAATAGACTAGATTGCCAATGACAAAGAGATCGAGGTTTGAATCTCGGTCGTATGTACTGAGGGTAGTTTCTTACTCTCCCCTCCATACAAATGCGGGTACACTTACTTAATCCTCCCTAATCCTTAAAACTATTAGCGTAATTAGTACCTAAACGTATGACTCAAACTGGAAGTAAAATGTGGTGTTAAAAGAATATATTGATAATTTGTTTAAATATTTTTTTCATCTTTGTCATAATTTTGTCCTTTTTATAGATTTGTCAGTGACGGCCTGTCACAAATAATGATTATAATTACAGATAGAGAAAAATAACTTATCCTGCTTATAACAAAATGTTATAAAATTTTATAAATTTGTAATCAATTGATCACTTTTGTTAAGAGAGAAGAACATGTTTTTTGATAGTTTTTTTAAGTGATTTTGACGAACTCGTTTAACCAAAACCCACTTTAATTTCTTTTTTTTATATTTTTATTGATAGGATGTTGTTGACAGTACTAAATATACCAAACTATTTAATTCAGGCTATATAAACTTGATATGATATACAGAATGTCCAATGATATGGAAAAGTCAGGGAATTTTTTTTATCAAATTTCTGGAATTTTCACATATTCACTAAAATAATACTTAACTTTAATTCACAACAGTCAAAATATAAGTTTTCTTCCCGTTAATATTCGTCACAGATCTCTTTTAGCACAGTTGTACCAGTAATGCATATAAGTTATCAGTCAATATTATGTTAGTTTCATTACATTTATCCACCCCTCTGCCCTTCACCTTTAGCCAAAGCTGAGACGTGGTTTATGCGCATGTGCAAGAATTTGATTATTTTATAGAAAGAAGAAACTAAACAAAAATGAATGTGTCTCACAATTATTTTAAACTATACTGGTGTAGAACGATCTTTTAATGTCTTGATATAATCTCAAAATTCACAAAATTTAAGTACTCAAGTGTTTTAACATTGGAATGGTGACAGCTTTTTAAAAGAAAAAAGAAAAAAAAAATGTTAGTCATTGGCAAAAAAAGAGAACGAGGATGAATATGAAGATTGAAGGTGAGGAGATAGAACAAGTCTCAGTTTTCAAGAATCTAGGAAGCTAGTTACGCGAAAATATACGAGAATAGAAAAGTGGCTCCAGAAACCAACACAAACACAAGCATTTTATGGAGAGGGGAGCGGGAGATGTTAGCACAAACTGGGAGTGTGGAACCATGAAATTTATTTATTTAGCACCGCGTCTTAATACCCTTTTTTGTATGGAGGGAGAGTGGAAAACCATTTAGGAAAAACGGCCACCCAGTTCACTTGAGCGAGATTTTAACCTCAATATCCCTCTCCTCGGCAGTCTAGCTCAACGCGAAACCAGCGCGTTAGGCAACTACAACACTGAGGTGAGTGACCATGTTTTTTTTTTTGTTTTTTTTTTACTAATATAAATTCACACATCCATCGAATATTACGAACAGGAACTGCTTGGCTGTCACTGGAGAACACATTTTCATAGATGTGTGTGCTGACCGACAATGTTTGGATAGTACGTAAAGGAAAGGTGGATATAAACATTTAAAAAGAACAAACACAATATGACTTTTACAATGAACACAGTTCACACTTTAAACTGCCGCCACTGGACAGTGGGATAGTGTAATCGCTGCCTCTTGAATCTATCGTTACCACCCAATCCTCCGGCCTAGGTTTCATTCTATCGGAAATTCATCAGTAGGGAGTGTGAAATGTTTTCAAGCAAAAATCCTGATTTTTTTTTTTCATTTCTTATAGAGTTTTGTACTAGCCAAGTAAATAGTTAACTCAATGGCTGTAGGAGCCCGAAAGCATACAAATTTTGCTATCCAGCCTTATACTAATTCTATCCAGTCCACCTCATTGCACTCTTAACTTAGGGTGGAGCTTATTTTTAAACTATGGAAATATGATATTCTTACTCTCTCATTTTGTTCCTTTTTTTATGAAAAAAAAAAAATAAAAAATAAGGCAAAATATGATCACAGCAGAAAAATATTTAGTGGTCGCTCAACGATGGTGAAGTTTCTAGTGTGTATGATAAATTTAGAAAAGGGCGTGGAACACTTTACCAACCAACATACCTTGTTAATTTCTTTAAGCTTCACATCAAGATTCATATATGGTAGCACTAGACTTGCTTCGCAAACTGAAAGGTCACATGCAAAACTTTCAAAGAATAAAGTTTTTTTTTGTATTTTAGTGAGGAGAAACAAGACAGGTTTAAATAGTTTTCCTGGAAAGATACAATATTACTTTTAGAAAACTAGAGATAATTTTAATTAATGTATTCTTCTCGTAGTTAGTATAATCGTTCTGTTTCAACATGGGGTACAATGGGTGGTGCCCATTTGTGTGGCGAGTATTTTTTTTTTTATATATACAGTTAAGTAAAAGGTGGGTACGCCAGTAAGGTAGTATTTAATAAAATAGATTTGCATTATGTTTGTCAATCTCATCTTGCATGATTGAGGTGCATGTATATAATATACACACACGCACTAAGAGTTATGTTTGAAGAAAATTATGACTTTACTGGATGTGTAAATAAGTATTCACATTTTTTTTTTTTTCAAATACATTTATATTTTCATTAAGTGAAACAGAAAATTGTATCAATGTGCCCCTGCTCCAATTGAAAGATAAGTAATACAATAAGTGACAAACAGATGAGTATTAAATTCATCATTCATAATGGCATGGTATATTTATTTCAGATTACTTACCGATTGAAAATGGCAACAGTAACATGAGCTCAAACTGGGTCATAACGGCGACTCTGTTACTGAATTAACAGGTAACAAGTTGCCATCATTGCGTACGGCTCTTGGATTTGTCCTCTACATCATCTTTAATTGAAGTAGAACCCAAGGCATCCACTGTTACCATCACAAAAATAGCGAAGTTTTGGCAAAAAGCTCAAATCCCAATGAGAGACCATCAAAACTGCCTAACCAAGCTTGAAAAGTTATTTGAAGAATGAATTTGGAAACAAAAGGTCGCCAAAGATAATTTTTGATGTTGATCATGCTGATGCATTAACCAAGACGTCAGCATTACAAGAAGACAAGGATTTTTGATACCCCAGAGAAAGAGAGAAAAAAAAGGAAGAATTTGGACAATGGCTGGCATAGATAAAATGCTTGCTGTTAAAGAGAAGAGGGCATTTGAAAGAGAGGAAATAATGAATGCCAGACGACAGCGAATGAAGCAAATGAGACTGTTAGAAGATTCAGTAGCTGAACTAGTTTCATCTGCTGATTTTGAAAACAGCTCAGCAGAAGATGATGTTGAAAAGCTGCTGGAGACATAAAATGAGATTAAAAAAACACAACTGTAGTTAGAATGTACTCTGAAAGCAGTAAACAAACTTTGTCTGGGCCTCTGGGAAAGCAATAAATTTAGAGTTTGCTATTGTCAAATTGATAACATGAACAAGAAACTCAACAAATTATCTAATATTAATGTATTGATTATATACTACCAAGTTGTTTACAATAAATTAAAATACACTCATCATAATTTGTTGAATTTTCATAATATTTGTAATCTTTGAGTCACTTGATCTACCCCTAAAAATAAGAATTTATATCTAAATTTTTTTATATCAAAAGGAACAAATTAGGGGGGTGGTAAGACTTGAAAAAAAGGATTTTTTTTTAATTAAACTTTTAAGCTCCACCTTACTCTATCTTCTATCTTGAGCTAGTTCTATCCAGTCCATCTATTTACACCCTCTCTATTTTGGGTTCATTCTGTTATCTTTCTATCATGTTTTCCATTTAATTCTCATTTCTCGGTCAATTCTTTGAACTGTATCCTCAACATAATGAACTTGAAGCATTTTCGTGTGATAAGGACTCAAAGGTACAATAAATAACGAAGACTTTTTTTTTTAATTTTGATTTATTTCTATTTAATTATTTTTAAATGCAACACTATGACTAAAATAATTTAAACAACAATGTGCCATGGAAATCATTATTAATTATAAAACCTAACAGTCTTTTAAAAAAAAAAAAAA
>CABFVZ010001219.1:113562-123865 GCA_902151445.1 Timema monikensis
ACATTTTTTTTTTTTTTTAATTTGATTTAAAGAAAATCCAGTTGTTTGTTAATGCAGATCGATGACTTTTTTATTATTATTATTTCTCTCACTTTCTTTATAACATTTTTTTAGGTACCACAATTTTTTGAGAACAAGAAAGAGATTGGAAGAGCAAATAACAGAAAGTGTTCAAATAATAGGAGAAGAATGGAAGGAGGAATTAAAGGAGGGAGAATGGTATAAGGACAGAAATAAATCGAGGCATTTGACTAAACCGGCACTACCATATCCTGGAAAACAGATGAGGATGAGTAGATTCTCTAAATTTCACTCAGAATAAGTTAAGAAGAAAACAGTAAATAGTTTTGAGATTTTTTTAAAAAATATTGGTATAGCCTTAATATTGTGTTTTTATTGAATAATTCTTAATATTTATGTTCATCAGATTGGTATCTGTGCACACAAACATTCTTATTCATCTGCACTTTTTTTTTACTGTATCATTATAATTAGTAATACCCAATGAACTACATGGAAATAAATCTTAGCGTTCCACGTTAGAATTACTCGTTTCATTTTAACACCGCAAACAGAAATTAACACGATCACAAGTATTTATTGATTTCCACCATTATATTCAATATTACAAACCATTTGTAAATATATCATGGTGGTAATATTGCTATTTGTCCATAATGATCTATTCTGGCAAACTTGTTGCAAGAATCTACCATATAATTAGACGGGTGAGTTTAAGTATTTACGAGATCGTTGGGATGATTAATTATTACATCACAGGTTGATTTTTTTTATATAGCTAATGAAACAATTTACATTTTCCATTAATTTGATTTAAATATAAAAGATCAACAAACCGTTTTATTTAAAAGAAAAAAATATCACTCTCATTCATAAAGTGTAAGTTTCTAAATTAAAAACATGTTTTTTTTTTCCAGGGTAAGTACAATGGGACCTCCAGACATCGAAATTCTCAATATATCGAGTCTTTGGTAAATCCCCGATATTACATAGAAAAACTAAATATATACATACACATCAGGCAAAAAATAATCTTTTTTTCCCCCCAAGACAAATCGGTAGGTACAATAGGGATTTTAACCTCAATCTCCCTGTCATAGGCAGTCTAGTCTACTACGAGAGTAGCGCCTTGGACCATATAACATTATTGAATTATTCGCCCCACGTTGGGCGCCATTTATAACAATCCTACATTACAACCATGTGACCACTGATATCTGGTTTACTAAATTTCAGCCCCCATACATTAATTACTTTAACTTAACCATGGTATGTTAAAAACATAAAATATCAAGTCTTGCCCCTTATAGATTGTGAACTGTAACGATTTGAAATCATCAAATCACTATTTATAGCTTATAAAATTAAATACATGTTAAAAATTTTGAAACAAAATATTTATGGTCGAGTAACCTAAAGTTATTTATATAGTAAAGAAGTGCATTGATTAGGAAATGAATTTCTAAATACAATAAGATAAAGAGAGTTTAAATAAATTATTTATTTTTATGAATCCATCGACTTTGATATGGAAGTCCCACTGTACTTACATGCGTTAGAACAAGACTTTTTTTTATCAGTATATTCAATAAAATGTTATTAATATAGTATTAAAACTAATTTGTAAAAAAAAAGGTAACATTAAATAAACAAACAACATATAAAAAATACTTTTACATTGACATTAGAAAAAATTAACAAACGAACAGTAGTATATTTGGACACTATACAACAATACTAAAATAAAGGTTTCCTAAGTATAAATAGAAACCTTAAGGTGTGGTTGAATGTAATTAATGCTAAGGTAAAACATTTTATACCAAAGAAAAAAAAATGTGACTTAAATAAATCAAATATTTCTCCAGTATTGCTTTTTATATAAATATTTCATGTGTAATTTGTTTTAGAGTTTAATACTGCTTACTTGTTGTTCAACTCTTACATAATTGTAGGATGAACTCAACAACCAGACCCCAAACCAGTAATTTAACACTTAACTGAATGTATGAATGTTATAGTGAATGGATTAAAAGAAAGAATTTTAACACCTAGCTACTATTTTGTATTTTATATTATTATATTATATTTATATTTCCTTTTAGGTTCATAATTTTTTTTAAGATTCGGATGTAAAATGAAGACTCTGATTTGTAAAATAATGAATTCGACACAACTTTTTAACAGAACCATTCTCTTCATTTAAAAAAAGGCTTGTTCAAAGTCCACTATGCTAATGACAAATATTTAAGAACAGTCTATATCACCAAGTAAAGGAAATTAGGGCGATATTGGGTTGTTTTGTTGTAAAAACAGTTAAAAATAAGGACCTTAACATGCATTCATTCTGACCACACCTTAAAATGAATTGGATGTGCATCCAAGATTTATGTACAATAAGATGAATAATACAAATTTTCAACGACAATGTATAAAATTGGAATTTAAATACTTTTTTTTTTGTTTTAAAATATATACAATCAATTAAAAAAAACAGAAATTAGGTTTGACACATTTAATACATGGTTATAATTTTTTAAATGATATTCGTACATGTTTATATCTATTGGAAATGAAATAGATAAATTTGTGGCCCTTGCATCTATTTAAGTTCTTTTGGTTTTTTTAGAAATTATCGTCGACTCAATTTGGCTCGCTTTGGTACAGGAAGGTGTGCAGGGGCAGGATATGTTACCCCTCCCATCACGGGGAAGGGGGAGAAGAATTGCTCTCGTGGTGCCCCTCTGAGGGGGGTTGGCCACACTGGTATACCCCTTCACGTCATACGGCTCCTTGTGCTCTGTGCAAACAGCACACCCTGGTACATCATACCGTTGATCTCCATGCTGACTACGAGTGAGTTATCTATTCCAGTTCTGCTATCACCTGTCACAAGGAAAAAAAAACCATTGCATTCAAAACACGTACATACATAACTAGTCACGCCGTTCCCTTAAGGGGTAGGCAAGAAACTGTGTATATATCTCATAAAACAACAGCTCCGTACTTAATCCATCATCACTAACTTCCTCCACACTTCCCTATCCTTACATACTCCCTTCAACATCCATACACCGAGTCATGCATGCTCTTTTATTATTAAAACTCCTTTTCACACAATCATCTACAACATTTTATCTACGTCTTACATGGCCTACCCATTTGCTTTTGATCCACACACTCTACCTTCATATATTTACTTTTTCACTCAATCCACACTCATCCTCTCATCACGCACAAAACAACGCTTCTTTAACAGCGCCCTATTGTATTTCTTTTCAAACCACACTCCTTCAGCACCCATTCAACCATAAAACAATGTCAGAGTTAAGATACTGTTATATACTGTCATCTTAGCCCCTTTCAGTGCTACTTCATTCTTTGCGATAGTTTACATACATCAAACTAAATACTAAACTCTTAAAGACTTTTAACAGGGATATTGTAATCCCAACGAAATACAACTTACATACAATGAACACTCGATACTGAGACAATGAAGTTTCATGAAATTTGAGGGTGGGGATCTTAAGAAATCAGGCTTTTGAAGTCCTAAAACAGGTTATAATAAAGCATGTAATCTTTGTTTTGTGTTATTACAGTAGACAGATAAGGGTTGATTTCTACCCCAATGAACAAGATCTGTATAAAGGTACAAAGAACAACTGTTCCAAGTTTGAATTAAATCGGTCGACGAGTTCACAAGTTATCGTGAAACATATCCACCACAAACAGACGGAGACCTCTCTTCACTTGTTTAATAAATCAAACCAAACGATTGTTTTTATTTGTTTGATCGCCTATGCAGGGGTCTAACTATAAGAGTGTGTGAGCAGAAATTTCTCATCCAATATTGTTTTTTACCCCCCTCTGTCACATCAGCAAGTGTGGGATCCTCCAATTCGTGAGGCCCGGTGTTTTAGTACCATTTATTCACCCCTAAGGGCCTCGCATACACATATCGAGTACATTGTTTGGTGGTTGAATGTAACACTAATATCAGGCCAAAATATATTCAAGGTTATCACTTTTATGTTACTACGAAATTTCCCTTCATTTTTCAATAAATAAGTTCCCGTTTTTCCAGCCAGCTTAAGGTGATTGGCCCCTTTCATTTGGCGTGGAAATTCAGAGGCGTGGGAACAAATGATTATCTTCATGAATGTTTATTGTTTTGCAATTTTCTTTTCGGAAACGGTTTGTTCAAGAATATAAGCATGTTGATTAAGTTATACTTTTTATACACACACCTTCTCTATAATTTTAACACTGATCAAATATCGATAAAACTGACATTTTTCAATAGAAAACTGCTGGATTCATGATAAAAAATAAGAAAATGTAACAACTAATAAACATTGATACATTATCTTAGAAGGGGTGTTGAAAATATTAACATAAAAATTTCACTCCTTCCCGAGAAAACTGGTATTTCCAAACGTATGATTTTTCTGCAAGACTTGTCCGGTAGATAGCACCATCTACGGTTTCCGTGATTCATCTGTTCTTGTTGGCGCGGAGGGATACTTTGGTTGTTTGTGAAGTCACGCCACGTCTTTCACCCTCCCACCCACCATCCCACTAGATTTTAGACTTGCACTCGACAGGGTCAAGGACCTTAATAATGAAGTATAGGGGAGTGACATTTTGAAGCAGATAACTCAGGGGCCTTATAAACTAAGTATTTGCTGGGACCAGAAGCGTGACACTCAGTCACGCAGGGCCTGCAGGGCTGGGTGGGGGGCAATGGTATGAAGGGGCTCACAAAAGGAAACTTTAAATTACTATAAATTTAGTGTGAATAATTGTAATCAAATAACTTTTGTGTCCCGATTATTGACAGTTTGGATAGTTGAATATGTTTATCATAAAGTGTTGTAAATTATAACTAAGCTATAGCATTATTTTAATATTATTTCATCCTCCAGTTTTAAACAAGGCAGATATTATTTTATCTTCATGCAGCCAATTTGACTGACTGTTGACGTTCCCGACAAAAAACCGAGGCTAAAACGGTCATTATAAGGTGTGATTATTAAGTAAGACTATTAACTGATTCTTAAAACCTGTATTAAAGTGTTAGATGGCGACGGGGGTGGGGGGAAGGGGCAAGCTTAATCTGTTAGGCCACTGCCAGGGCCCCATTCCTGCTGTTGTGTGGAGGCCCTGGGATACAGTTCAGAGCCTGTGTGTATTGTTATATTAATATAAGTTTTTCTCGTCGGGAAACTGTGTCTTTGCTGGCCACACTGACCTCTGCTTGCGATCTTGATGTGTGTCCCTCCTACCCCCGACGAAGGCTTGACGGGGTCCTCCTCGGCCAGGAGCCTCTTGGCGGGTGGTGGCAGTAAGGACTCATCGCTCTCACGTTTGCTCATCACATCCTGCATGGCACGCGCCTGCTGTTCCCGCACCTGCGACACACCCAAGTTTCTAGTGAAGGTGTTGTTTTTTTTTACAAACACACAGACCAGGGTGGTCCAAAGTTTTAAAACCCCACGGGACAGAGACCATCAGTTTGCACCGCAAAATGAAGATATATTTAGTACTTCCGTCAACTTAATACAGGCCTAAAGGTCCTAAACTCCTCCATAAGACAATAAAGAGGTTCAAGCCTCCTGCATAAGACAATAAAGAGGTCCTAACCTCCTCCATAAGACAATAAAGAGGTCCTAACCTCCTCCATAAGACAATAAAGAGGTCCTAACCACCTCCATAAGACAATAAAGAGGTCCTAACCTCCTCCATAAGACAATAAAGAGGTTCAAACCTCCTCCATAAGACCATAAAGAGGGCCAAACCTCCTCCATAAGACAATAAAGAGGTCCTAACCTCCATAAGACGATAAAGAGGTTTAAACCTCCTGTATAAGACAATAAAGAGGTTCAAACCTCGAGGTTGAGGGCCTCCTTCTGGGGCTCCGCAGCTGTGGGAGGGGGCGGGGCCACCGGGGTATTGTTGTTGTAGAGGTTCCAGAGTGTAAGTCGAGACATCTCGAGGGCGCTTAGAGCCGCCTCCTGGGGGGACGCCGAGGTAGGAGGGGAGGCGTGGTGAGGGGGTGTCGCCGCGGAGCTGCGCAGTTCCTTGTTGAGAAGCTTGACGTACTCGGCCATACGGTTCTCGAACTCTGACGCTGCGAGACCTGGGGTCGGCCCTGGGACGGACAAGACATGTATCTGGTTACTTATTTCACAAGTTTGGAAAGAAAGGGTTGGTTATCTCACACAGGGTGTCTACCGAATTATGTTACACAAATTTAATTACTGTTTCGTGACAAATACATAGAGACATGCAAAATTCGCATTTGCAATAACATGGATTTTTATTCAAATTTTAATTTTTCAAGTGGTTTTTTTTCCTTTCTTCTAAATAAACACAATTTCTTTGTAATTTCAGTAATACGTTGTTAAATATAATTATCAACTTGGCAACACTGGCGATAGCGCTACATAAAGCTGCCATTTATATGAATAATATTCATTTTTACTGATTTTAAAATTATAGAACAGATCATAGGATGAGTATTTTCACGGATTTAGGTGGGTTTTTTTCAGGTTAACATTAAAAATTGAGATTTCTACTTTTACACATTACGATAATTCTATTTCGATACATTGATTCTTTGTTTTCAGGCTTTGAAAGATTTCACTCTAGGTCCAAGCAAGGACATTAATAAATATGGACCTTACTACAGGTGGTCATGTTTGGCAAAATTATATATTATTAAATTTATCCTTTTCTCCTTATTTGATAGTAGTTTAGTCTTGTTATTATTTTTGTGCGTATTTATATTTGATTTTTCTTCTAATATGTTAATAAATAGTTTAATACACAATATAAACAAAAAATGTATATCCAATTTTTTTTTTTAATGAAAACTAATTCAACTCGTATTTATGTAAGTAGTAACATCACTTTCAACATTTAATATCGCTTTTTGAGAAAAATAACATCACTTTCCCCATTAAAACAACCACACCTTTTGCATGTCTCTACGGCTATACATAAATATTCATGAAAAAAAAACACAGTCTATTAAATTAAGAAAAATGACAATTTCATTAATAGATGACAAAAGCAGATTATATTAATGCAAAAGACAGTTAAAGAAGAGTATATTAAGAAATGATTATGAACAATAACTTTTGATTTATAAGATTTTGTAACTGCATAGCCTCAAATGGAAGGTGTGTTTGTAAACATTGTATGTTGTGAGTTGCGAATGACAAAACGAACATTGCAAGGTTGTTACTATTACTCTATAAACAAATACATTAAAAGAGCGGACCACAAAAGTGTTTGTCAGCATTCCTTAGACATGGTGTCTACTCATCATTTCATCTACTGATCATTTCAAATTCCCTCGTTAGAGAAACCAGGCCAGAGGCCCGGTTAAAATGGGAGGGGGCCCCGTGTGGCTTACTGCATAACATCCTGAGCTAGAGGTCACACTGTCAGTTTCGGGGCTACACGGGCTAAGACACCAGTTAATCGGTACCAGTCTCGGAGACTGCGGCTCGAGCCCAAGGAACTTGGTTCGGTGACCTTGTAGGGGGGACCACCTAGGAGTCAGACCTCGTTTTGTCACACGTTTCATCACATTTGTAATAGACATAGTACTAATAAACCTCTTTAAAAGCCAAGTCTAACCTCAATCACAAACCCACACAAGTATTCAATATCACCTCCCCCCTCAACCTCAACCACAGACATCCTTACAGATTCCAGGCCCAGACACACGCAAAGATATACAAGATGGGCTGGGGTTGCAAATTTTCTCATTTCTGGACTATATTAAACATAGGGAGAAGTTGTAAATTTAGCCTGATTTTGATCAAAGTAGGTATACAAAAAATACTATTCTTAACCTAACAACGAACTTGGCTAACAAAAAATGGATGAGCTGGAGGGTAATTTCATGTATTTTACATGAGCCTCATGACTGATATACAACACCCTGTCGCAGGAAAGGCGTGAAAGAGACAGTGGTTTGACTCTCTTTTTTAATTTAAAAAAAGTTTCAATAACCAAAGTTCTATATATTATTAACTTGTCTGGTTTACGAGAACAAGCTAAGACGTTTTAAGGGAACAGTCTTGGTATTTGTAAGAACTACCACATCGGGGTGTTGGACCTGATATTGTATCTCGTCTTTTCCAGACATTTTACTGTCTAATTTCATTCAATCGGAGAAAGTTTTTTTAACCGCCTTTAGATCTGCAGTGGCGGACAGGGAGTCTAGGTGACAAAACTTTAGTTAGAAACACGTGGTGGAGGGGCAGAAATAAGACACAAAAATCACATGTCGACAGTGAGAATTAAAATTATTGTGCCCAACTGTGTCAAAAAATATGTGTTGGTTTTTTTGTTGTTTTTTTTGACTAGTTGAAAAGTCCAGAATGATTGCATTATACCTGACTACCCGTTTGGGTCATAAACCTTATGTACTAACTAAGCAAATAGGTTAAGGATTATGTAGGTTGAATTTGAAGGATGTGTACCTACATTTGCATGTCGTAAGAAGGTGGAAAATCATTTAGGATAAACTATTATCAGTACACCTGACACAGATCGAACCACGATCTATTTCCCCCGGCGGTCTAGTCCAATTACGAAAGTGACGCTTTATACCATGCGGCCACCGAAGCGGATTCACGAATCGATCGTTGACTATATCTTCTCAAGATTGATTCAACACACTTGTTTTTGGTCTGGATCGACGCAAGACCCAGTCCTGCACCCACCTGTGCCCATGGGCTGACCCAGCGGTTGGGGGTGTGACGGGTGGTGAGACGACGGGTGGTGGTGATGGTGATGATGGTGGTGTGAGTTTCCGTTCATGGCCGCCCTGCTGGTGACCAGGCTCAGTGGCGACATCTGTCCCAGCTGACTCACGGGTAAACTACTGAGCGGACTGCGCTGGATCATGTCAGAGTAGGTGCCATAACTGCTGCGTCTTCCCTCGCGTCTGTTGCCGTCTATCGCCGCTTGGAGCTCTGCCGGCGTGCTCAGGCGTCGCTTCTCGCACTCGTACGGGTACAGGTACTTCATGTACCTGCGAACAGATGGCAGCACTGTCAGTTGTATAGACTCAAGGTACATCTATCACAAGGTAGCGATACTGTCAGTTGTATAGACTCAAGGTACATCTATCACAAAGTAGTGACACTGTCAATTGTATAAACTCAAGGTACATCTATCAGAAGGTAGCGACACTCGTATAAACTCAAGGTACATCTATCACAAGGTAGCGACACTGTCAGTTGTATAGACTCAAGGTACATCTATCACAAGGTAGTGACACTGTCAAATGGCATAGTTTTCAGTATCTTAACCTAAGCAGGGCAAATAATTTTCCCCTGAAAGTCCTCTCAACTAATCAAAGTGTTGTGCTGTTCTCTAGGGAGCATTTGTCACGTGGTGCTGCTATGTCTGGGTGACAGTGTGACAGGGTGACAGGGTGACAGATGACAGGAAGGGACCAATAAAACCGCAGGAATTCAGATTGTCCCGGGTTTAGCAGGGCCGCCACCCTTCCTTCGTCTCAATACTCGCGTGATAGGTCTTTGTGTTTATTTTCCCGACGCGTCTCAGCATCCGTTGCGAGTCATACGCATACTTCGGAGTAAAGACGAGGAAGGTAGAATCGTAGGTCAAATGCACCCGTATTTGCGCGGAGGGGAGTAGGGAAATCCTTCTCCCCTTCACTTAAAAAAGTTGTGCAAAAAACAACATTTAAAAAAATTCCGAATTAACATTTTTTTTATTATTATTATTATTATTATTATTATTATTATTATTATTTCTGGTATTTAACGAGCAATATATGAACTAATTATATCAGCACAAGAATTAAAATATTAACTTAAATCTCAGACACAACCTCCAGTCCCCCGACCTTTAATTCATATCTGTGAAAAGGGAAAACCCACATTTCCCCAATGATACATTTTCCGGCCATGCTAGGAATCAAACCCCTTGGCCCTTATTTCTGAGAGGGTTCTTTTTCCTCAACAACCATATGTTTAAAGTTTTATAAATACAAAACGAACGCGTGAAAATGTGACATTGGCTCAATTTAAACGACATATTACTACAGCTATTAGACTAGTCTTGATGAAAAAGGGCTCTAGATTTAGCCTTCCTCTAACAAATACAGTCATTGTTTGATATTTGAGAACTAGCAGCGAGCTTTCCTCTTTACCTTCAGATAAGAAGTTTCCTCTAACAAATACAGTCATTGTTTGATATTTGAGAACTAGCAGCGAGCTTTCCTCTTTACCTT
>CABFVZ010001219.1:124678-134806 GCA_902151445.1 Timema monikensis
GGGGGGGGGGGGGAGGCTGTCACATGCCCGAGGTAGGGAGAGGGTGGGCAGATATAAAAATAATTCTTTTGTAGGAGTCGCAAGAGAACATCCATCATCGTGGCGTTTAATGTCGAGCTGATTAATTCCCGGGTTTGGATCCCGGCCAGGACTAACAAGATTCAGCCTCTCGCTTCTTGTATTTGTGGGGACGCGGGCTCAGGCGTCAAACCCCCCCTCCCCTCTATGCACCTGGGAAACACGAGGGAATTTCACCGAAATGCTAAAAAAAATTACTGGATTTTTTATTGTGAATTTGGTGCCTTTAATAGTGCCGTCTCGGTCAGAGAGTGTGCCGCGGAACAGTGTAGTGCCGCTAAAGGTCAATAAGTATGCCGTAGTAGTTTGGGGGGAGCTTGAAATAAAACGAGAAAAATGTACGATTTAAAATAAATCTTTTGAAATCCATGAAACACTTTTTTTTTAAACTATAATATTATTATAATTTTAGCTTTCGAACTCTCAAAACACAAACTTAATAGATTTTCTTTAATCATAATATTATACGTTTAAAAAAAATTAACGGTGTGCCTAGACGAATATAGTCTTGTTCAGTATGCCGTGTGTTGAAAAAAAAAAAAGATAGTTGTAAATCATTATACTAGATAAAGAAGACATTGATCCCTTGATTTTGATCTATAATTAGTTAAACAAAAATAGTCTCATTAATACAATTGCTAAAAAAACAAGTATTGTAAAATCTGGCAACACTGCACTTAGTTATCAAAGCCAACGACCAGTATGTTCTCTTAATGTGGGGGCACATGAACATTTTCAGTAATTTTACCATTTTTATAGCAAAACTTTTTTTTTTTTGCCAAAATAAATCAAATATTCCTCCAACACAAACAAAGAGTTTAATTTTCTTCACTTGGTGATATCAACAGTTGTTGAATATGTGTCATGAAAATAACGGAATTAGATTACAAACTTTTTAAATGGAGATGAAAAGTTGTCATTAAATTCCAGGACACCCTCGACAGATATTCAACAACTGTTGATATCAACACGTGGAGAAAATTATCTCTATTTCTAATGGACGAAAATTTGATTTATAAAGGCAAAAGAGGGTTTAATATTAATATTAATAAATGCAATAACACTCGCATTTTCTCACACCCTGCAACCCCAAATTAGCTCTTGTCAACGACTGTACAACGACATGACTAGAGAGTGAGTTATGTACCATTTAAATAACACCTATCTTCTCCAGCTCTCTGTCCAATAACACGAATATAAAACATGACTAGAGGGTGTGTTATGTACCATTTAAATAACAACTATCTTCTCCAACTCTCTGTCCAATAACACGAATATAAAAGTCTCCAGTACTGCAATATTCCCCACAGGCGGACTGGAAGGCCAAGAAATCACGTTAAAAAAAAGGCTGGAGACAGTTTAAGTTCTAAAGGAAACTTTATATATATATATATATATATATAAAGGGCTTTGACTCTTGCCCTTTTTCCAAATCCCATCAAAACTGCGACATTAAATAGTAGTAGACTCCTAACATACGGGTCGAGGTTAATAGGAAAAGGGGGTTTGGGGGTGGAAGCAACAAATTTAAAAAAAAGCTACAAAGAAGGTATATAAAAAAATCCGATAGAATGCGAAGGGTTTTTAATTCCCCCTCCCCTCCTCCTCCCTCACTTTTCTCCGCTAAAATTTTATGGAAGTCCCCCTCCCACCCCCAGTAAATCAAAATGAACCCCCCNAGAGTGAAGGAGTTATAACTCACTGTGTCCTGAGAGTGAAGGAGTTATAACTCACTGTGTCCTGAGAGTGAAGGAGTTATAACTCACTGTGTCCTGAGAGTGAAGGAGTTATAACTCACTGTGTCCTGAGAGTGAAGGAGTTATAACTCACTGTGTCCTGAGAGTGAAGGAGTTATAACTCACTGTGTCCTGAGAGTGAAGGAGTTATAACTCACTGTGTCCTGAGAGTGAAGGAGTTATAACTCACTGTGTCCTGAGAGTGAAGGAGTTATAACTCACTGTGTCCTGAGAGTGAAGGAGTTATAACTCACTGTGTCCTGAGAGTGAAGGAGTTATAACTCACTGTGTCCTGAGAGTGAAGGAGTTATAACTCACTGTGTCCTGAGAGTGAAGGAGTTATAACTCACTGTGTCCTGAGAGTGAAGGAGTTATAACTCACTGTGTCCTGAGAGTGAAGGAGTTATAACTCACTGTGTCCTGAGAGTGAAGGAGTTATAACTCACTGTGTCCTGAGAGTGAAGGAGTTATAACTCACTGTGTCCTGAGAGTGAAGGAGTTATAACTCACTGTGTCCTGAGAGTGAAGGAGTTATAACTCACTGTGTCCTGAGAGTGAAGGAGTTATAACTCACTGTGTCCTGAGAGTGAAGGAGTTATAACTCACTGTGTCCTGAGAGTGAAGGAGTTATAACTCACTGTGTCCTGAGAGTGAAGGAGTTATAACTCACTGTGTCCTGAGAGTGAAGGAGTTATAACTCACTGTGTCCTGAGAGTGAAGGAGTTATAACTCACTGTGTCCTGAGAGTGAAGGAGTTATAACTCACTGTGTCCTGAGAGTGAAGGAGTTATAACTCACTGTGTCCTGAGAGTGAAGGAGTTATAACTCACTGTGTCCTGAGAGTGAAGGAGTTATAACTCACTGTGTCCTGAGAGTGAAGGAGTTATAACTCACTGTGTCCTGAGAGTGAAGGAGTTATAACTCACTGTGTCCTGAGAGTGAAGGAGTTATAACTCACTGTGTCCTGAGAGTGAAGGAGTTATAACTCACTGTGTCCTGAGAGTGAAGGAGTTATAACTCACTGTGTCCTGAGAGTGAAGGAGTTATAACTCACTGTGTCCTGAGAGTGAAGGAGTTATAACTCACTGTGTCCTGAGAGTGAAGGAGTTATAACTCACTGTGTCCTGAGAGTGAAGGAGTTATAACTCACTGTGTCCTGAGAGTGAAGGAGTTATAACTCACTGTGTCCTGAGAGTGAAGGAGTTATAACTCACTGTGTCCTGAGAGTGAAGGAGTTATAACTCACTGTGTCCTGAGAGTGAAGGAGTTATAACTCACTGTGTCCTGAGAGTGAAGGAGTTATAACTCACTGTGTCCTGAGAGTGAAGGAGTTATAACTCACTGTGTCCTGAGAGTGAAGGAGTTATAACTCACTGTGTCCTGAGAGTGAAGGAGTTATAACTCACTGTGTCCTGAGAGTGAAGGAGTTATAACTCACTGTGTCCTGAGAGTGAAGGAGTTATAACTCACTGTGTCCTGAGAGTGAAGGAGTTATAACTCACTGTGTCCTGAGAGTGAAGGAGTTATAACTCACTGTGTCCTGAGAGTGAAGGAGTTATAACTCACTGTGTCCTGAGAGTGAAGGCTGCCGAGGTAATGGATGACGGCAGATGAAGGCCCTTGATGATTTCCTGCCACAACTTCTTGTTGATGACGTCCACCAGACCTCCTCGGGCGATCACCAGGTTATACAGCTCGTATAGGTCCAACACAGACTTGGCCATGATCGGTAGTCGGTTGATCGGCGTGCCTGCCAACATTACATAGTGACAGTGTTAATATGATCAGCATGCCTGCCAACATTAGACAGTGACAATGTTAGTAAAGGAAGGATAGATCGAATCCTATTGCTTTAATCTCACAAGTAAAAATTTCGTGAAAAGCATCGTTTGATTTGTTTTTAGCTTGCAGCTTAAGATTTAAAATTTTTAACTGTTCGAAAACATGCCGATAGTTTTCGCCTACATTTTGTAGAAAACGAAATCTCAGACAACTTCATATATACTGTAGGCTTAATGTGGGATTTCTAAACCTTACTGTCCAAAATAAATAAAACATTTCTCCAGTAGAAACACAGAGTTTAATTTTCTTCACACGGTGATATCAACAGTTGTTTAATATCTGTCGAGTGTGTTATGTAATTTAATAACAACTTTTTTATCTTAATTTAAAAAGTTTGTCCTCTAATGTCGCTTTGCTCACGACAGATATTCAACAAATGTTGATATCACCACGTGGAGAAAATCAAACTCTTGTGTTTCTACTGGAGGAATATTTGATGTAGTTTGTACAGTAAGATGTTTGTTAAAAAGTGTAAGAAGAAAAGACAGGATGTCCAACCAAACAATATTTTAATTCCCAGACATTTCCCTCCCTGCTATACTGGTGGTTGGACACCCTGAAAGGAAGCAGGAAGACCGTGGATGTAAATGATGGATGACCTCAAACAAGGAAAGAAGATGTTAAATTTCGGGATAAAACGAAAGTAAACTGTTAATAAGAAATAATGGAGGACTCAATTTGTGCAAGCAATGAACCTGCCGTAAGACAGAACACATTATTGGCCGTGTGGTTTGTCGTACATAGAGCAGGGGAGGGGTTACTAGTCTCGCCCTGTCCCTGACTGTAAATTAAGGGTCGACCCTGATTTTGACACCCCCTCACCCAACTTGTAGATAATATTCCAGTCATTCCCTTGATATAAATGGCACGCATGCACAAAGACAGTGTCAGCCATTTTTAGGACCAATATTCAATCCCCTGAGACCATAGAAAAGGGATAAATATAGAAACGTCAATTTAATCGCCAGCGCTCGCGGCGTTTGTGCCGAGAACTAAGAGATTTGAAGCGGGGACGCTACACTTGGAAAGAAATGTATTTTCTTTTGTTTAGTGTTAAATAATCAATTTTTATATAATTAAATCAAATTTTACTAAATACATTATTTTATAAATAAACCACGTTATAAAATGTAAACTATATAAAATCTAGCTAAACTTCTTTAAAATAAACGACGATTGGCTAAAACAACAGTAATGGTGAATTTTACGTAGACTTCACATTTCTTCCTCCTCTATGGACTTCACGTCCAGCATGCGCATTCCTCTGTGACGTCATTGCAAGCTGCTCCTAGCGGTAGTGCCCCAAACTAGTTTACGGGTCTTATGACATGATGTCTACTCAACTTGACCGATGAAATTCCTGACTTTTCCCCCAATTTACCCTGATAATTTCCTCCTAAAATTGCCCGACTCAAAAGTATGTCACAGCCTTCTAAGTCCCCCCTCCACCATGTTTTTTAATTATTAATAATAAGCTTTAAAATTCAAATAAACACATTTAAAAAATGTATATTTACATATTCAACTGGGAATTGTAAAATATATTAAACATAAGCAAACAAACAAATACACTTTACATCACATTGTAATTTACTGATTATTAGATTTCATATTTTGAGTAAAACAACATTTCTTCGTGTTTAAAAAAAATGTAATTTACCAGATTTCTGACTCCCCCCCCCAACACTTCAATTTCCCGAATGGAAGACACCCTGTATAAGAGTAGAGTGCCCACCTCCATGCCTCAGAACGGGGATCTCTCTCTCTCTCTCACACACACACACACACGCAAAGACACCCTGTATAAGAGTAGAGTGCCCACCTCCATGCCTCAGAACGGGGATATATCTCTCTCTCTATCTCTCTCTCTCACACACGCAAAGACACCCTGTATAAGAGTAGAGTGCCCACCTCCATGCCTCAGAACGGGGATCTCTCTCTCTCTCTCTCTAACACACGCACAGACTATCTACTCTTTCTCTCGCGTCCTATTGATAAGCTTTGCGCATGTCACTCCCCAGGTCCCTGCAAGAACCGGACAAGTCACACAACCAGGGGAGGGGGAATTAAAACAAGTTTGTAATAAATAGCCACGCTATTATTATTTGATTTTGTTTAATTTGTTTGAGATATTTAACGTATACTTTCTTAACCGAAGGATTATATCAGCACACATTATAAAATAACTTAAATCTATAACAGACACAACACCCAGTCCCCAGAGCTTTAGTTAATCACTCTGGAAGGAGAAACACATATTTCACATTTTTCGGCCACACCAGGAATCGAACCCCATAGTTTAATATAGAAACACGAACCCAACTGTTTTTGATAACTCATCTTAATTGATCGCTCATCAAATGTAACTAGCTGTAGTTTTCCGCACGTCCATCACAGACTCCGCCTTAAAATATGAGTGAAGAATGACCCTGAGCACGAACTGGATAGCTCAGTGGTTTGGGGATTGGGGTACAAAGCCAAGGTCCCGGGTTAAATTCCCGTGTACAGGTGACATTTTAAGATTTAAAAAAGTATCTAAAAAAAGGTTTGTTTAGCGAACTGCCTCCCCCCCAACCCCCCGATAAATGTCGTAAAACTGGAATGTCCCTAAATGCTATTTGCAGAACCGCCCTGAGAAAATTTTCGAAAATATTTGAAGTTTGGTTTAAGGCCATCTTTCAGCTTCAAATTCAATAATATCGAATAAATGGAAATATATCGAGTGATAGGGGGGGATTATTTCCAGTGGGGCAAGAGGAATGCCAACCACCCCCACCCCATGTACCCAGTTTCACCCCCACTACACACAACAATTATGTACTGGAATAATTTCATCCCCTGACCCCTATTCCCGAGATTTCTCGTAATGAACTCGAATCTAACTTTTTGGAACGTTTCAAAAACGCTGAGAAAATATTTTTGTATTCCTGGAACTAAAATAGATCGTTTTCGAGAAAACAAAACCCTTTTAACTCGCTTTATGTTGTACTCATTAATTTCTCATACAACGAATTGGTTTCCGTTGAGATCAACCAATCCCAGCACAGGATAAACGTTAAATATTTTCCCCAATATGGACAATATTTATCTCTGTGATAGATAACTAAATCGATTACTATTGTAAATAAAAATTAGAATGCTTTTATTATGTCAAAAAGAAATGTTACTTCTGAGCAAAAACGTATTCTTCTGGAATTTATTGAAGATCTTAAAAGCACGATAAACTAAAATGTTTGTTTTTATTACAAAACTTTTGTATTATTATTATTATTATTATTATTATATTAAGCCTGTCGAGTGCAACTCGACCTATTTTATGCGATGGTGGGCGGAAAGGTGAAAGGCGTGATGTGGTTTCTCAACCGACCAAAGTATCCTTCCACGCCAACAAGAACAGATGAATCAAGGAAACCGTAGATGGCGCTAGCTACCGGACAGGTCTTAAGGAAAAATCATACGTTTGGAAATATCAGTTTTTCTCGAGAACGAGTGAAATTGTTATGTTGATATTTTCAACACCTCTTCTAAGATAATGTATGGATGTTTATTAATTGTTACATTTTCTTATTTTATGTTATGAAGCCGGCAATTTTCTATTGAAAAATGTCAATCTTGTCGATATTTGATTCTTAAAACTAAAGAGTTGTATGTATAAAAAGAATAACTTAATCAACATGCTTCTACTCTTGAACAAACCGTTTCTGAAAAGAAAATTGCAAAACAGTAAAAAATCCTTGAAGAAAACCGTTTTTTCCCATAACTCTGTATTTCCACGCAAAGTGGAAAGGGTCAAATAATCACCTTAAGAAAAATAATAAACATAGCAAACTTTTGTAAAAACAGAAAATGTAGACGTTCGAGATTGTCCCTACATCACATTTTATATTGTTTAAATTAAATAATTAAATAACCTGCACTGCGTTTATTCAATACAAGTAGCTTGAGAAATGGGCTATTTAATTCAAAGTTTAAGTTACTCTAATTCTTAGATTTAAAGCAAATTTAATATACACGCCATCTTTATTCACCAATACTGCTAAGCCCTTCGATATTTTATATTTCGAGTGGTCTGACCCATTCGAGAATTAGCAAGATCAGTTTGAATTGTTTGTGTCTCGAATGTTTGTTAGCAGCATTGCTTGCCTGGAGTTCTCGAGACTATCTCACGAAGCGGGTTGCATCTTAACTCCTAAGCAGTCTATCACACTTAAGACGCCGATGTACTAAACAGAAAGAAAGGGAAGAAAATGAGCAGTTCACCCTGAAAGGGCTATGGTTTGTCTAATGATAACCCTTCCCCTCTTCCTATGACGAGTTTACACACTCACTATAATATTTGATCCTTGAAAATATTGAATTGCTTTCTAAAACTACTTTTTTCTTGTTTAATATTATAGATGAACATTTGCTTTCAAGGACTTTTTTAATACATCCTGGCAGGAGGACACTTACAGGACATTTTCGTAAATAACTCAAATAGACAGAGCTGTAGAGGATTTATTAAAATATACGTTTAAAAAACTTTAATATAAAAATAATAATGTCGTGCTACTGTAGGACTATTTTAAGAATTATTTAAGAACGTGTATTTTTCGTTTCAAAGTTATCTGTTTAAAACTCGCTGAATGAATCGTAAATTCACTAACCTGAATCCTTTCTTTACCCGCGGTGACGTCACGGGCTGACGTCCTTAAGACGAGGGATTGCCTGCTATATTCCCGGTACTGAAAGGCAACATGCGAGCCATGTGTGGCTCTGCCTCTCAGGCTACCCTCCACTTCTAATAGCTCATCTAACCTTGTGGTTTTATCCACGCCTCCCTCCTTTCTATAAAAGTGGTCAAATTATCTGGCCATTGTTGGGTGACTGCGCGCGAATCAACCGTACGAGATACATACAACAGCCGCACAAGTCACTCTTGTAAAAATGTTGTTTTAAACGCTACAAAATAGAGCTACCAGCGGAGAAGATAACAACACACTTAGGTAGGTAATATAGCTAGAACCAGACGTCTTAAGAGCCCGTCTCACTCCCCAGATAACACCTAACTTAGTTAGGTAATACAGCTAGAACCAGACGTCTTAAGAGCCAGTCTCACTCCACAGATAACACCTAACTTAGGTAGGTAATACAGCTAGAACCAGACGTCTTAAGAGCCCGTCTCACTCCCCAGATAACCCCTAACTTAGGTAGGTAATACAGCTTTAACCAGACGTCTTAAGAGCCAGTCTCACTCCACAGATAACACTTAACTTAGGTAGGTAATACAGCTAGAACCAGACGTCTTAAGAAGCAGAAAATATTAATCTTGTCTTATCTAATCTGACTGAACTCCTATTTAGAGCAATAGGTCGGTGTCAAGTCCTGACCCCAATCAAATAACTGACGTGGAGTTGTTCAGTTGTTCCCCGCAAGGCCTGGTTCTATTATCCAACCACCCCTCCCCTATCAACCAATAGGGAGCTTCATTTTATTCGTTGAGACGGGTTGATTTTATTTGTTTTTTTTTCTCTTTATTAGCGGGCCAAGAGTTTATTATACAGGTCGATAGGGGGTGGGGGGGTTGTGGTAGAATGGACTATAACTTAAAACATTCACCCTTTTCAATATGTTATATTATTTCTATTAAATTATTATTATTGTGTGTTCTGTCTTATGACAGTTCCATTCCTCTTGTCGATAACTTAGACCGCCAATGCACCCTGTCCTCTGCCTCCTGCTTCCTAAGCTCCTCTTTCCCTCAACCTTTCCTTCTATGACGTCATACAGAAGACAGTTCCTCCTAAGGATGTGTCCGATACAGTTTGCTTTGCTCCGTAGAATCACATCCAAAATGGTTCTCTTCTCACTCACTCTTCTTAGGACTTGTTCATTTGTCCCCCTGTCTGTCCACCTGATCTTCTCAAGTCTTCTCCAGCAACACATTTCAAAGTTATTACACAATATATTAGCATTATGATGTTATGTTTTAATATTTCAAAACCCTTGTAAATATTATTCATCTGTTATATTTCTTTATCTCCCTTCCCAACAAAGGTGGGGGGAGGGGGTTATTAGAGGGGGCGGCACGCTTGCTTAGGTGACAAAGGGTGACCAAATATAAGTTGGGGTGGGACACAATCACGTGGTGGTTGATTTATTGAACGAGAATTCTCAGTGTCCACCGATGATTAGGTTCGTCTGTGCTCGATATGTCTCATGATAACTCCTGAGCACATTAACCGATTTAACTCAAACTTGTAAAAGTTGTTTTTTGTACCTTTATACAGATCAAGTTCATTGGGGAAGAAGATCGAACCAAGGGTTGGGGAGAAATCAACCCTTATCTGTACAAACACACGGCTGGAAATTTGTATGTAGATGCACACTACTGTAATAACACTTACAAATTAAATGTTTTAGTTATTACTTTATAGGTGAGGGAACCGGGAGTGGGTGTTAAGACAGATAGTTGAGGCCCACTAAGATTGCC
>CABFVZ010001219.1:146279-157939 GCA_902151445.1 Timema monikensis
AAGGGGGGGGGGGGAAGGAGAAAGGTTATAAAACCCAGTGCTATTTAGGGTGCTCTAATCTGAGGGGAAGGGGAGGGGAACCAGTAGGTTTAGGTGAGAGGTTAGAACCTGTGGCTTTTACCAAGGAGAGTACTGTGTTCGAATTCAACCGGATATTTTAATCTTAAAGCTGACTTATAAGAGAGAAAAGTTAATACATTTAATTTTTTTCTACCCCCCTTAAGGCGGATGGCGGTATTTTTTTTTGTTTGGTTTAAAATAGTTCTGTTTAGGTCGTTGAGAGGCAATTATAGCCATTTAACCAATAATTTGCCTACTTTTTTATATATAGATTGAACAGTAGGATTATTAAGGACGTAATATAAGGGAGTAAGGATGAGCAAGGTGACAAAGGAGGTCCTCGTATTAAAGTTAATATGAGCGGACGTTTGCTTATTTTTGCTTACAAAGCAACAGGATGCGCCCCCCTCCCCCTCAAAAAACCTCTTACCTAATACTTTGAACATCCCCATTGCTAATAAAATCGGGGTAGCTTGGTCAATGGAATTCCCTCCCAATTATTCCTACGCGCAAATGCGGGTACACATTTAAATTTTACTCTCCTCATCCCTTTTTCCAATTGTGTAGATATGAGGGGGGAAAAAAACACTCGTGTCTAATCAAACGATGTAAATTGTCGGCCATCTTGTTCTCCAACCAAAATGAGTTATTTACGCCCGCTAGCAAACTTCACACTTTACGATATTCAAAAGACCTCCCTCCAATCTTCCCCTCGGAACGATATAATAATAATAATAATAATAATAATATAATAATAATAATTTAACTTGGGGCCCCAACATACAATTTGTGTTACTTTATTTATTATCGCCCGCCGGATTTACAAAGAGAACAGAAACCAAACAAGAAGGAATGGAATAGTTTCATTTTATTGCTCCGTTCGCCTAGTTCTCTTACTTTGTTTCCTCTGTGGTTTTAATAATGCGAGGTTTATATCCCTGTTATTTGGGGAAGTAACGTCCCATTTGTCAACCGGCACCCTTCACCCCCTCATCTAGGTTAAGGGGGGCAGAGGGGGGCGGGGGTATCGTAAAACGTCCCGTATTTCAATGTTCTCTTGTGTTTAATAGCCCAACATGTGCGGCACATCCAAGAGTACTGCACAGGTTCCGCTTTCATCCGCTTTAACGAGGAGAGCGCCACAGTGCTGGCAGGACTTGGCAGTAACTGCACTATGACTAGGGGCATTAAATTGTAGTAACTGCACTATAACTAGGGGGATTAAATGGTAGTAACTGCACTATAACTAGGGGGATTAAATGAAAGTAACTGCACTATAACTAGGGGGATTAAATGAAAGTAACTGCACTATAACTAGAGGGGATTAAATGGTAGTAACTGCACTATAACTAGGAAGGATTAAATCGCAGTAACTGCTTTATACTTAAGGGAGAAGTGAAGATAGAGACGCCTATAAAATACATTTCCTTGTACTAATGTCGGATGCCTAGTGTTGTGTAAGTAAGATAGAGAGATAGATCTCACCCAATGAGTAGTATCGACACCAACTCACGTTATGAGAGAGAGCTTAGCTTGTTCCACCAGAGTTCACTGAGGAGACCATAAAGTTCAATTTTACAATCTCTACGTGCCTGCTGTGTGTTGACAATGTTAGGGCCGCTATTACATACCCAAGTGGTGTTTCTCTTAAGTGACACTAATATAGTTGTCTTTACAACTGATAGTTTGTTCTCTATGTCGACACTAATATAGTTGTATTTTCAATCGCTAACTATATCTCTCAGTCTAAAAGGATATCTCCCAGTCTACAAGGTTATATCCCTGTCTACAAGGTTATATACCAGTCTAAAGGATATATCCCAGTCACCCCTGTCTATAAGGTAAATTCCTGTCACGATAGGTTTTTAACTGGATGAAAGTTCGAAAATCATATGTTTAGATTTTGGGTTGCCAACACTTGTAAAAGATCACAGTTTTGTTATAAATGTAAAGATATTTAATTACCTGTTATATATTACATTTAAAATAACGTACACTTAAGTTTTCTCATACTATTTCATTGCTTTTAATAATTTCTTTTTATCCAACTCGAAACAATATTTTAAACATAATTAAAAGTACTTATTTTTCGTTTTGGAACGTTACTGATTTTGTGTAATATAGTGCACACATCAATACCTTTTAATAAAGGCATCGTATTTAATTGGAAAAGAGAAAATTGTTGTCATTTTTTTTACATTCAATAAATTATTTTATGATTATTTTATTGTATTTTGAAATATTTAACTGAATCAAATATTTTCATAAACAGCGTATCTGCATCATTGTAAACAACTTGTTTACCGTTATGTTCAATCATATGGTTTAAATTCATCAGTCGCCATTTTGAAGCTATGTTCGTTAGAAGTTTTTGTGAAAGCGGTGTTAATATATTTTTTAAGTAGAATAAAACAATAAATAAACTGTGTGTCCGACCTCAAATAAATATATAAATAATATCGGCCTAAATTACTGTTGTTAACTATCACATTAATATATTACCATCTGTGTTCATTACAGTGATCCAAAGTGATAGATGTCAGCTGTTGGCGTAGTGATATATTAGGGACTACTTCTAGTAACCTTTATGTTAGCTGCCCAGAGTCCCAGACGTAGTTTTATTTGTCCGAACTAATTGAAACCCTCCGTAACAGACCGGGGTACGTGCTTAGCACGTCTGGAGTCTACAGAGTCCGCTGGAACTCTACGCGCCATTAAAACACGTATTCGTACATTCAATGAAAGGCGAGGGTGTGATAGGGTGTCATGTTACAGCGAGCAATCCGGCGGGTCTTCGATCAAGGCACTTTAAGGGGGGTTTGGTTGTCTGGTGTCACGGAGAGAGAGGATCTTTAAATAATATACTTACATCTAATTTGACCAAAGAAAAATGTTTCCACTTTAAGGGGATAAAGCCTCAAACTGCTGTATTTCTTATGGTAATGTCAGTTCTAGCTTCCAAACCACTAAAACAATTCTCAACTATCTCAGAATGTTCTGTTGTGACCCTCACACTGCTGTAATTTCTTATGGTAATGTCAGTTCTGAAGCTTCCAAACCACTAAAACAACCCTCAACTATCTCAGAATGTTCTGGAGCCTCCAAACCACTTATGGCCAAATGTGTCCAGGCCCGCGCTTAAGTAAATTGCTGTAGTCATATTTTCCTGGAGAAGAATTCAAGGAAAAATCTCAATGGCAGATGTGAAATAGCTAATGATTCAAAATAAACTTGTTTACAAACAAATAAGTCGTTGTTGCGTTTTATAATGCATTTATTTGATTAAAAAATACGTTAAGTGTTATTATATATTATTTCTAATGCTAAATTGTTTTGTGAAAGTGATTGGTCGTGCATAGTTAATAATACATTTTTGTAAGATTAACTAACTCATTTTGACAGTGAGATTTGAAAGATTCTACGAACCAAGACACAATTTTTAAAAGTATTGAAAGAACTTGTTCATCCAGTGTTGTTTCTAGGTCAGTTTAAGCTGACGGGATTACTAAATATATCTTCGGCCAGAGGTTTTAACTGATGGTCAGATCTGGCCCTTGGGAAGAAAATGTTGGGACTCCCCTGTTGTTATAAGATAGTTAAATAGTTACACTTGAATAATAATAATAATATTTAGCACCACGTCTTACTACCCGTTCGGGTTATACGCTTTAAGTACTAATTACTCTAATGGATTAGGAATTGGGAAGGTTGAATTAGAGGAAGTGAAACCGCATTTGCGTGGAGGGAGAGTGGAAAACCATTTAGGAAAAACCACCCCCAGTTCACCCGACCGAGATTCGAACCTCGATCTCCCCGTCCTCAGCAGTCGAAGTTACACTTGAAAATGTACAGTTTATTAATTCTATATATTTAAGAAAGAAATGGGATGAGGAAGTTAGAGGAAGGTTGAGGAAGGTTGATTTAAAGGAATACATATATGTTGACCAATGGCGATGGATGATTATGGGATCTTTGATTAAGTTTGTGTGTAAGTCGATCGGTGACCACTCCCAAAAAGAGACTGTGGCTACACTTATTATAAATCCATCCTTCTTCATCGCGAACTCATTAAAGTAATTAGTACATTAGCACCGCCTACTACTTCTTGTTCGGCTTGTACGAGTATGTTGAATTTATGATAAAGTGTAGCCGCGTTTGCGTGTAGGGAGAGTGTAAAATCATTCAGGAATAACCACACAAAGTACACTCGACAAAGATTCGAACCTCTATTCCCCCTTTTGCTGGGGTGACGCCTTAGACCGGCGAATTTCAGCTGACGGCACACTGTACTAGGCACTAAAACTGGCAAGGCACACCTTCATATTTTAAATAGTGATGTTATCATTAATAAACGCGTTTTAAGATTTGTGTTTGTAAGTTGAATGGTTAAAATTCTAATCATTGTTTTATTTCTATTTAAGAGTTCTCTTATCTTCCCCCAAAGTGACGCGTTACCCCGGTAACACTCTGCCGAATAGAGAGAAGATGAGTGCGGGCCACTCGGAGGGCGGTTGCCCCTTAATCTGCGGAGAATGCGGACCAGCGGGAGGAAGGGGGAGGGGGGTTATAAAACCAGGAGTAATGGCTCGCAGAAATACGAGCTTGGCGATGAAGGAAACTGCGAGTAGACACAGCTTGCACTCTTAATAAACCCAACATCGGGGCCAATCAGAATGTGGGTGTCCATGTATACTCTGGTCGCTGGGCAGAGGCGCTCAGAGATTACTCCCACAGAGAGATGTGTGATGGAATATACCGGCTGACTGGGTTCTGCAAGTGGAGAAAAACACACTACACTAGTCAGTAGGTCCCAGGTGTTAGACAAGGTCCACACTACACTAGTCAGGAGGTCCCAGGTCCCACACTACACTAGAGTCAGGAGGTCCCAGGTGCTAGACAAGGTCCACACTACACTAGAGTCAGGAGGTCCCAGGTGCTGGGGGTCTACTAGTGGCTGACTGAATACTACTTCTCTATTTTATATCATCTCCATCCATGATATTTCTAACATTCTTTTCATCATAATTTTCTTATACTTATAATATGATCCACCAAATAATAAAACATGAAATGCTACTTCGTTTAAAGGGTTTCTTTATTTGTCCGAGAATATATTTGCAGGGAAAATAGGAACAGTTATTAGTTGTATATTTCTAATCTACGAGCTAGTACGAGAATATGGCACTAAATTCCATTTCAAAGATTAACTACTTCACTAAATTCTCAATTTCTGGTTTACTGTTGTGTTATTTTCAGAATCTTATCTTCCACAACAAATCATACCATATCCACTGTTCAACAAAATAAGGCACAGTTCTGCAGTAATAAGTCTGATTCCTATCAAGCGATTGATCGTTTGACATTGTGATTTAAACATACTACCTTATAGGTTCATGATACCGTGTGATTTGTTATGATACCTTATGATTTTCGTGATATCAAGTGATTTTCTTGTGGTAACTTATGATTTTCGTAATACCCAGTGATTTTCTCGTGATAACTTATTATTTTCTCGTAGACTCGTGATTACCAGAGTATCTCCAAAGAGAGCTAATGTTCCTTGCTCTCTGCCACGGCAGGTCCCAGGGAGCAGAACTAATGCCCCCCCTCCCCCTCCTCAGTCGAACCAACAATCACCTGATTTATAGCTTTATGGCCCGCGCGTCACTCGGATTCCTCTGCGGGGGGTCGGGCAATCGACACCGGGGTTTGGGGGAGAGGACGCCATTAAATGTCGATCTCTCTTTCAGATTATCTGCGTCTTTCTTTTGTTCCCGTCAATGCTTCATGCGCTTGTTGCTTTCTCAACGCTTGTTTTGTCCGTCGATAGTAATTTATGCGCCTGCCTTACAAATAATAATAATAATAATAATAATAGTAATAAAGAAGAACATTTGGGAGTCGATTCAATGGACAAGTGACAACTTTTAGAAGCTTTCCATCTTCTTTGTTTGACTTGTCGAGGAGTGAGCAAGTATTTTACCAAGTGGACTTTACTCACAATAAATTATTCACAAAGCTATTTTGGAATTTACATAATTTTTTTTTTAAAAAAACATGGTATTCATCGTCTAAAGATCGCAGCCAATCTTCATAAGAAAGGGGTCATTTGGAAAAAAAACAAACTTATGTTTCTTGTAATCAATATTGGTAACCAAGGCCACAGCCAGCCAATAATTCCAGGCGGGCGCGGCTGGGGGTGGGAGAGGGTTTGAGGGGGGGGGGCACAACCCCTAAATGCGGAAGGCTAGTAAATTTTAAAAATAATGAACACCTCTAGAAGTGGTAACATAACCCCCTTTTTAGTACTTGTATCTTAATTTTGATATTGTTTGAACCATAAATAAAGCCATGGTATATATTGTTCATAAAATTTCGGAGGGGTGTGGGAGGGGGGTTTAACCCCCCAAATTACCTCCTGGCTACGGTCTTGTTGGTTACATTTTGCAATGTTATTGTTATTTATAGATATTCATAATATCTATCAGAAAGTGAGAGCTGACTATATAACATGACTTCACGTATGGATACATTAAGAGAGAAGTGACAAATATTCCGGATTGGCTCTTTAGTCCATATAGTCCCCTAATTTGATGGACGTATGGTCTAAGGCGTCAGGCTCCCAAAAGAATGATCTGCCAATGGAGGAAAGATCGGGGCTCGAATACCATTTGGGTGAACAAAAAAATATATATTTTTTTTCTAAATGGTTTCCCACTCTCTCTCCACGCAACCTATGAGAGTTCAACCTTCCCTCACCCATTAGAGTAGTTAACATTATATATGTACAACCTGAACGGGTAGTAAGACGCGGAGTAAATAAAATATTACCAAAAAACTGTTATTTTTCTTGTAGTAAAGTGCAATTTGTGAATATACTGCTTATGATGAGCCACGACTTACAAACTAGATTGATTCTATCAAAAGCCACATCACCCACCTTGTATATCGAAGGGAGCAAGTTTGAATCAGTGTATCGGGTGGATAAAACAATGATGTGCCCCCTCGGAGGGGGTTAGAGGGGGTTGTTTACATTTAGTTTGAGAAAGGGAAGGGGCGGAGTCCCGGACCCCCCTGCGGGCCCCCTATCTGCGATCATAAACAACACAATGCAGTATTACTGGGGTCATTTGTCTTTTCGAGTGTCTGTCTCCCTCAGACACTGAGCCAATGCTACACGATTATTGCTATCATGCTATACTAGACACTCATGTGAGACGATTGAATCTCAGCTAAAGGTGATATTTTATCAAAGGGAAGTATTAAAATATCTGTTTTGTAGCAGACCCAACGTTAGTGAAGCATTCAACCACCGAGCGCTGTGAGTGTGAGAGTCCTTGGTTCACTGTTACTATTTTTATTGAGACTCATTTGATCATTTTCCCGGAGTTGCGTCCTAAAGGGACATTAAACCTATGCGGAAACTCTATAATTGCAGTTATTATTGTAAAAAAATGTTTGCCCAAAATAAATAAAATAACCATCCAGTAGAAAATAAAGAGTTTAATTTCCTTCACTTGGTGATATCAACAGTTGTTGAATATCTGTCATGAGCATAGCGGCAAAAGATGATTAAATTTTGTAAATGGAGAAAAAAGTTGTCATTAAATTCCATGACACCTTCAACAGATATTCAACCATTAAATTCAATGACACCATCAACAGATATTAAACCATTAAATTCCATGACACCCTCAACAAATATTCAACAAGTGTTGATATCATCGTGTAAAAGAAATTAAACTATGTTTCTACTGAAGCCATGTTTGATTTATTTAGACCAAAAAGATGTTTTTATATAAAAACTACAAAAAAACTTACCTTTTCTCGCGTCCCCTAAATCTCCACCTCAAATATATATATATATTTTAATCCTGATACAATTCAGAGGATATTTTTCTGTGAAACTTTCCACCTGACCATCTCTAGCTCTTATAACTGTACTGTCGTCACTGAGCCCATGTTACACGAGGCGTACCCAAACCAACGTCACAACGCTTTCAAACCGTAGTCCCCGACCTAGGGGGCGTGGAACAGTTAGGATTGTGTTGAGCTCGACTGCTGAGGACGGGGAGATCGAGGTTCGAATCTCGGTCGGGTGAACTGGGGGGGTTCTAAATGGTTTTCCACTCTTCCTTCACGCAAATGCGGGTTCACTTCCTCTATTTCAACCTTCCTAATTCCTAATCCAGTAGCGTAATTAGTACTTAAAGCGTATAACCCGAACGGGTAGTAAGACGTGGTACTAAATATTATTATTATTAACAGGCAGGATATAACGTTAAAAATCACTTGCGGTGTTGGTAACACTGACTAACAGGTGCGCATGTTCGTGTTTATTTTTAGACTCCCAAGCCCATGAGTGCCCCCCCCCCACCCACCCAATTATCCTTTTTTAGCCCCCCTCACACTTATTACTGTGGGTTCATACGTTCAACGAAAAACTACTTGAGAACATAAACGTGGTCACGTGACGAGATCTAAGCCAATCACAAGATTTCCGCCGAGTTCAACTCGTCTCTACTTGCCCGCTCTGGCCGAGATGTTCGGTGGCCGCACGGTCCAAGGCGCTACTCTCTCGCACTAGACTAGACTGCCGATCATAAAACAATCAGGGTTCGATTCCGGTCGAATGCGCCGAGGGAGGGTTTCCTTAAATGGTTTTCAATCCTCCCTTCACGCAAATGCGGGTAACTCTTCTAAATTCAACCTTACTCATCCCTAACACATTAGCGTAATCAGTACATAGGCGTCGGTATAATCCGAACGGGTAGTAAGACGCGGAGATATAAAATAAATACAGTAGTAAAAGCAACAAATGAATGTGAGTCTTTGTAGACCCGTTTTTCAATATTTATCATCAAAACAGTATTTAAACAATGTCAAGGTTGCCCTGACATTTGCCCCTCCCCCCCCAATCCTCCGTGCTTCCTAGCCACCCCTCCCCCTTCTTACAACCCAGTCGTCTCTTACACTATATTTTGAATCGTAGACACTTAACAAACAATACGGTATAAAACCTCGGGTAACATGTTCTCCACACGAGGAGTGTCAGACCTTGGGTAACATGTTCCACACACGAGGAGTGTCAAACCACGGGTAACATGTTCTCCACACACGAGGAGTGTCAAACCACGGGTAACATGTTCTCCACACGAGGAGTATCAAACCTCGGGTAACATGTTCTCCACACGAGGAGTGTCAAACCACGGGTAACATGTTCTCCACACGAGAGAGACGGATAAAGTCGGTCAGATTGAGGGGGGAAGGGACGCAAGAGGGTGTTTGGAGGGGTTGATCAGCCATAGAACCCACCCTAGAGAAGGATTAGGAGGGTTGTGTTGGCGATTGGGGGTTTGTTTGTACAAAGAACAACTTAACCTTGAATTAATTTGAGAGAATTCATCAGAGTGTACAAATAGCAATCATCCCGTAGTGGTGGTTTGCGGTTTACTGAGTATGGTGACAAGTTGAATCGGGGGGTGGGGGAGGAACCTCCAGATAATTACATGTATGCATAATGATCAAATAGGAGTAGTGGGTATGAGGGTGACAAAGTTGGTGGTAATAATCTGGTGGCCCATTAATGTGATAATAGGGGAGGCCAACGGGGGGCCTAGCTGTCGTACGTTCATTCAACCTCGTCAGTATTGATAGGTTAGGTTAGGTTAGGTTTGGTCAGGAGAAAAGCCCCAGTGGGTGATGCTAGTAATCCCTTCCAATCGTGTGAATCACCTTCACTTAGGAATTCCCGCAAATTGACCATTTACTTGTTCGCGATCTAGACATTGGATATTTAGTTGGCTATTAACATTTTGGGTGTGTTACAAATTTGGACGAATTTTGCCCTGTCCGCGATCAGGATATAAAACAAAAATCTACGCGCAGACGTTCAGCTATTGACGCATTATTTCAAAATATCGATCACGCAAAAGTAAAGTCGAAAGGTTAAAACAGTGCTCTTTTCCCTCAACCATCCAATATTTTGAATTTTATTAATTTAAACAAATGTGTGAAAACGTGACAGTAAACCATTTTCAACACCTTTTTAATCATATTATCAGAGCTATGAAACTAGTCTTGATGAAAAAGGGCTAGAGATTTAGCTTTCCTCTAACAAATACAGTCATTGTTTGATATTTGAGAACTAGCAGCGAGCTTTCCTCTTTACCTTCAGATAAGAAGTTTCCTCTAACAAATACAGTCATTGTTTGATATTTGAGAACTAGCAGCGAGCTTTCCTCTTTACCTTCAGATAAGAAGTTTCGTATAGTTTTATTTCTCATCTTTCTTATTGACTTGACAAAATGTGGTTGTGGGTGAATAGGGAAAGGGAGTATAAGCTTAGAGAAAAGTTCCCGAATAGAGTTCGATACTATCGACCACGTATGGACCACCTTTATCGTCCAGAGGTCCCGTCAGCCATGACAGAAACAGAACCTGTCCTTCGTCGATATACAAATTTATTTACACACATATAAGGGGTGTAAAAAGCTTAGAAACTTCGACTTTATTTCGAAAATTAAGACATTTCGCCAATAAAAAACATTGAGAGCCAAATTACTGAATTTATGTTCAATTAATCCCATGCTGAGCTGTTTTGTACACTACAAAATTTAATAAGAATTCATTTGGTAAAAAATAAAACTTGAGATAATTGACTTGTAAGTTGTAATAACTTTGTTTATCATATTAAAACAATATATTACAAATAATCGTGCACAAGGCCATGTAGCTAGATGGGGTTTTGGGGGTCCATCCCCCAGAAATTTTATGAATAAAATATATATGGCAGATAACTTCTATAACTGTTTTATCACTTTTGTCTAGATTCCGGCACTTGGGGAATGTGTACACTCCCCCCCACAATTATTGGCTGGCTACGGCCTTGGTCGTGCAATAAACCAATTTAAAGTAACAATAGTGCATAGGGTTATATATAAATAACCAAAATATAATATTGTATCAATAATGAAACAAATAACAAAAAAAAAAAAATATTCAAAAATTGATAAAATATTTCATATTTTCGATTAGAGTTCGCTTTGAATTGAGAAAAGTGGACTTGGCACGTCCTTAAAAATATATATTTATTTATCACCACGTTTTACTACCTGCCCATATCATACGTATTACATTTATGTTGTCCACTCAACTTGACCAATAAAGTTCCCCACTTTTTCACCCGATTTCCCTTCATCATTTCCTAAAATTCCCGACTCAAAAGTATGTCACACACCCTTTTTCCCCCCCTATGTTTTTTTTTTATGAATAACAATCAGAAGTTTAACATTTAAATAAAAATGTTATTTTATTTGTATTAACATAATCAGTCTAATAGGAATTATAAAATATATTACACAGCTACAAACAAAAAAAAAAGACAATTTGAATCACATCGTAATTTAATGATTATTATATTTCATACTTTGAGTTAGGAACATTCTCCCAGTTTTTTGTTTATTTTTTACCAGATTCCTGACTTATTCCCATTTTGACCGACCACTTCAAATTCCAGGCTAATTCCACTCTACTCTAAAATGGATGGGGAAGGAAGCATGTTTAAATGTAGCATACCAGCATTTGCGTGGAGGGGGGTG
>CABFVZ010001219.1:166325-178583 GCA_902151445.1 Timema monikensis
ATTATTATTATTATTAGCACCGCGTCTTACTACCCGTTCGGGTTATACGCACTTACGCTAATGTGTAATGGTAGGGTGATTGTGAGATGAAATGAAGGACCTACAGTTTAACGTGGAATCCGAACCACGGTGGAGGCCTGGCATTCCCCACATTCACAAGATGTCTTGTCAGAGGTGAAGGAAGGGTTTGGTAATCAGATAAATCTTTGCCGGGACCGAGGATTGAACCCCGGCCGCCAGCACAGAAGTCTGACACCTTACCCCTAGACCGCCAGGTCACCCTGGATGATGAATTTCTTTATATTTATTATGGATTATATATTTAAAAAAAATTCTAACTACTACAGATAAGGATTTATCAGTTATTATAAAAATTGAAATATTATTTTATTTGGGTATTATTAACTTGTTTTAGTGTTTAGTTGTGAGATTAATGGGATATTTTAAAAATATTTTTTAATTCACTTTTCCTTATTTTTATTTAAATTCCCTGACTTTTCACCGTTTTCCCTGTCTGTAGCCACCATGAAGCTATAATCGAATAATTTTCAAAGTACTTTTTTTTTTGTTCACTAGTCCAGGGTTTTATCGTTACCTAAAGACATCAACTTAACCTGACGCACCACACCAAAGATATTAACAACCCGCGCGCACCGGCACACACCCAAACATGAATTATAAATCAAATAGTCGTCATGACGGGCCTTTTCACAGACTTAACCTGATGAGACCGCGCGCGCTTCGTGAGCATGAGATGCAGGGAAAATATGGACAAACTACAGTCCACTGTTCATAGGAAGAACCTTATCTGACAACTAGAACAGTTACTACAGTCCAATGTTCATAGGAAGAACCTTATCTGACAGCTAGAACAGTTACTACAGTCCAATGTTCATAGGAAGAACCTTATCTGACAGCTAGAACAGTTACTACAGTCCAATGTTCATAGGAAGAACCTTATCTGACAACTAGAACAGTTACTACAGTCCAATGTTCATAGGAAGAACCTTATCTGACAGCTAGAACAGTTACTACAGTCCAATGTTCATAGGAAGAACCTTATCTGACAGCTGGAACAGTTAATACAGTCCAATGTTCATAGGAAGAACCTTATCTGAAAGCTAGAACAGTTACTAGATCTACTTTCCTATATTAATACGCCAAGTCATGTGATCTGCAGCTGTCACTTTTGATATATATTACCAATACCTATATAACAATAACAGGATGTCCAGCCAAACTAGGGTGACCTGGCGGTCTAGGGGTAAGGTGTCAGACTTCTATGCTGGCGGCCGGGGTTCAATCCTCGGTCCCGGCACAGATTTATCTGATTACCAAACCCTTCCTTCACCTCTGACAAGACATCTTGTGAATGTGTGGAATGCCAGGTCGCCACCGTGGTTCGGATTCCACGTTAAACTGTAGGTCCTTCATTTCATCTCACAATCACCCTACCATTACACATTAGCGTAAGTGCGTATAACCCGAACGGGTAGTAAGACGTGGTGCTAATAATAATAATAATAATAATAATAATAATAATAATAATAATAATAAAAACTACTGCAAGACTTTTTTTTTCTATAATAATACTTAGCACCACGTCTTACTACCCGTTCGGTTTATATTCTAATACTTCCTATAATGTGATCAAATTCACATACATGCGTTTATGTCTCAATTTTGATTATACATGCGATAGAGCGTGGAAAGACCGAGTCTAAATCATAAGTTGACCTTGAGAATTGAGTTTAGTACGCTCAATATTGGACAAGTGTGTTAAACGAGATTAGCGCTGGTGTGTATTAACCAGGAGAAAAGATTGTTATTTTGACTATTGAAAATAACATGTAGATATTTTATTGGTGAATATGTGAAAATTCCAAAACTTTGATTAGATTCCCTGACTTTTCCCTGACCAAGAATACGCCCTGACTTTTCCCTGACCAAGAATATGCATTGACTTTTCCCTGACCAAGAATATGCCCTGACTTTTCCCTGGCCAAGAAGATTCCCTGAATTTTCCCTGGCCAAGAATATGCCCTGACTTTTCCCTGACCAAGAAGATTCCCTGAATTTTCCCTGGCCAAGAATATGCCCTGACTTTTCCCTGACCAAGAAGATTCCCTGAATTTTCCCTGGCCAAGAATATGCCCTGACTTTTCCCTGACCAAGAAGATTCCCTGAATTTTCCCTGGCCAAGAATATGCCCTGACTTTTCCCTGACCAAGAAGATGCCCTGACTTTTCCCTGACCAAGAATATGCCCTGACTTTTCCCTGACCAAGAAGATTCCCTGACCGAGAATATACCTTGACTTTTCCATGACCAAGAATATTCCCTGAATTTTCCCCGACCGAGCAGATGCTGGACACCGTGAATAAGTAAAATGTTACAATTGTGTTGTTTTCTCTTTCTCTAAAAGGTCCATCCTTCTGTTGACGTGTTCGAGAATTGGTTTGAACCTTAGATATTGGGCGATGATGGTGGGCCAGTTTACAACCTAACCCCCCCCCTCTCTCTCACTCTCTCTCTCTCTCTTCCTCCAAGAAAGACGAAGCCCCTGTAAATCAAACCATTAAATTATTCAGGTGCGAGCACTCCGTTCTTCACCGAGGTGCTTTGCCCCCGTTGCCAGGGTTTAATTAAGCGCTGGTAGCTGTGGGGTATCTGGAGATATTGGGGCTCTCTTTGACCCGTGGGGCGCAGACAAGGATACAACACTGGTGTTCGCTAGAGACAGTGTTCTAGTAACACACAAGGTAAGAGAGAGAAGAGCTAATAAAGTCCTTGTCAGACCAAGGTAATGAGGTGATGGGTGTATTGGTCCAGCAATTATCAACCCTGTGGGGGGCCCTGCCTTGCTCGTACACTTCTGCCCTATCTCACGTGCAGACTAGCGTCGGGCAGACCCGGGATAAATCATCACTGGGCAGCCACTAACTACATCACCACTGGGCAGTCACCAACTACATTATCACTGGGCAGCCATTAACTACATCACCACTGGGCAGTCACTAACTACATTATCTAAGGCAGCCATTAACTACATCACCACTGGGTAGCCACTAACTACATTATTACTGGGCAGCCCTAGGATAAATCATCACTGGGCAGCCATTAACTACATCATCACTGGGTAGCTCTAGGATAAATCATCACTGGGCAGCCCCTACGTTGATGTCAAGGATCACCTATGTCGTCCATTAGAGGCTGTAGCATAGTCCTGCTTATATATTATCGACCTAATGGGCCACCTTCACGCGATGTAGGCCTTTCCCCAAGACAAACGAATATTGAATAACTCAATTATGTTGATAACATTATCGTGAGCGTGATTATTGGGGAACTTTCCAGAAATCAAAATTACCTGTTATTTAGAGGTTGCGGAACTATGGGTGGCTTCTCACTCCAGTTAAGGTGCGAGTGTAGACAACGCGAGAAAAAGAGAGAAATACTGGTAGGATATTTCTCCAGTATAAACTTAAGCTTAATTTTCTTCCCAAGGTGATATCAACAGTTGTTGAATATCTGTCGAGGAATTTAATGACAACTTTATCTCTTCATTTAAAAAGTTTATCAACTAAAGCCGCTATGCTAATGACAGATAATTAACAACTGTTGATATCACCACGTGAAGGAAATAAAACTCTTTGTCTTTACTGGAGCAATATTTGACTTATTTTGTCCAATTTTGTTTCTATAAAGAGCTGCAAAAGCTGTGACATTTTCTCACGTTCCTTATACTGCCACCTTAATATCATGAATACCATCCAATTTCTCTGCATATTGGTTTAGCGGAGTTGAACATTTTGGCTTTTGAGAGGTTCATGTGTGTGCTTGCTGAAGACTTGCTGAAGACAATCAAAGAATCGAGCGAGGTTTAGGGAACAAATGGGGAATTATAAATAATGGGCGTTAACATTTTAACACCGAGGACACATAAGGCAACGCCCAGATTTACAACCTAGAGATTCTCAATGTGGAAAAGTGAGCTTTTAGTGACTGATCAGCGGATCAAAACCATCCGCGCACTAAATTATGATAGGAGCGAATCTACGTTTGTTGGCTTTAAAGGGCAAATATGCTAAGAATTTTGGGAATCCACCTCTGGTGAGTAAAAGAGAGTAGAAATGGAGTACTACAACCTCCTCACTTGAGAGAGGGTTGCGGGATCGATCGATACGCCAATCCTTCGACTTCAACTCATCGATTTTTTTCTACTGTCCGATTCCTTCAGAAATTACTAAAGTATAATGATTAGTGTTAACAAATTTACTGCGGTAAAATTCTCCAACACAGAATACAGACTTCATGGGAAGCTTATTTTATATTGTGAATTTATATTTGAATAACTGTATTTATAAAAATTACAAGCAATGGTCTTAATAAAAATTAATAAGTATAAAGTTAATATGACATTTCTATCATTTATTGTGAAAGAAGCATCTTACGTTGGTTTGTTAAGAGGATGAATGTGGAGCTAGTGACGGAGCAAATATATGAAGGTAGAGTGTGTGGATTAAAAAGAAGCGGTAGGCTATGCAAGACGTGGCAAAATATTGTAGATGAATGTGTGAAAATGAGGAACATTAATAGTTTTAAGAATAAAAGAGCCTGTAAGAGTCGGATAGGGAAGTGTGGAGAAAGTTAGTAAGGATGGATTAAGTAAAGAATTGTTTTTAGAGCTATGGACAGTTTATTGCCTACCCAGTAAGGGAAAGGCGTGATTAGATATGTATGATTTAAATTTTCATTTTAAGCCGGTGTCGGAGTCTGAAACATTTTTTACATCCTTATAGACTCTCTGCTTGTTACAATCCCCCAAATATTGACCCATATGTTATATCACGATCCTGACACGCAATATTACGTCGTGTCATAACGGTTTCAAAACGAGTTGGTGTATTTATTGATTACGTAATTAAAATGTGTGTTCTGAAACCGTTAATAAGCTTTTTATTCAAAACATTTTTAAGTATTTCAATAATTTGAATAACTGGACCACGCGATATGTTTCACACATGACGGAATTCCCGACGCGAGATGACATAACCGAGTATTACACCAGACAAGACAGGGAGTAATTAAATCAAAGTCATGTCAAAGGACCGGTTTCATGGGCGAATCGAACACGCCTAGAGTGCGGCAGTATAATAAATATACAAGACGATACCTATCTAAACTCGAATGGAATGGGTAAGTTATCATACTACTATAAAACCACACGGCTGACTCACTTCAAGATGAGCTAGAAACTTGAAATTTGGGAAACTTATAGCTTCTAGCCTGTAATCGAAGGGAAAATTACAAAAAAAAAAAAAAATATTATTAATAATAGCACCACGTATTACTACCCGTTCGGGTTATACGCACTTATGCTAATATGTAATGGTAGGGTGATTGTGAGATAAAATGGAGGACCTACAGTTTAACGTGGGATCCGAACCACGATGGAGGCCCGGCATACCACACTTGTCACAAGTTGTGATTAATACACGTCTAGTCAGAGGTGAAGGAAAGGTGTGGCAATTAGATAAATCCGTAAATGTTTTAATTTTTAGCCCTCGTAAAAAAAATTCAAAATGTCTGAGCAATTTTAAAGTCATTGTGGACCTTTCTTTGGGGGTCTCTTGTGGCTAAACGGTAAGACCTATCAAAAAACTGCTCTGGAATTACATTAGTTTACATCTACTTGCAAAGAAAACTCACTTTGGGTGTGGGTGCTAATTTTTTTTTTTTTTTAAGTTATATCTTACATTTAAAATAATGTAAACTTAAGTTTTCTCAAACTATTTCATTACTTTTAATAATTTCTTTTTAACCAATCCGAAACAATATTATAAACATAATTAAAAGTACTTATTTTTCGTTTTGGAACGTTACTGATTTTGTGTAATATAGTGCACACATCAATACCTTTTAATACAGGCATCGTATTTATTTGGAAAAAAGAAAATACTTGTCATTTTTTAAATATATAATGAATTATTTTATGATTATTTTATCATATTTCGAAATATTTAACTGAATACAAGATGTTTTATCCATTGTAAAGAACTTGTTTCCGTCATGTTCAATCACATGGTTTAAATTCGTCAGTCGCCATTTTGAAACTATGTTCGTTAGGCCTTTTGTGAAAGTGATGGGAATTTTTTTTTTTTAAGTGAAATGAAACAATAAATAAACTTTGTGTCCGACCTCAAATAAATATATAAATCATATTATCCTAAATTACTGTGGTTAACTATCACATTCATACATTACCATACATTTTCAAACAGTTATCCAAAGTGACAGATGTCAGTTTCTGGCGTAGGGATACATTAGGGACCATTTCTAGTAACTTCTTGAGCTATCTTCCAAGTAAACTAAGGTCGTGAATATACTATACGTCCCTAGATCCTAGGTCACGTGAAACCGAACTATTAAACAACGTGATAATCGTGTAACATACATAAATACGGTAGAGCTTAATTGATCAATTATCGAGAGTATGACATTACCAACATTAACTAAAGTGCATAATAATAACAACGTGTACAGTGCACTTACTATTCTCCGTTCTGATAGTTGTGACGATCACTAACGATCATGATGATGATGATATCACTATGCCCACGGTGAGGAGATGAAATGGTGTGATGGTTGGTTGGCATTGTGACTTACAAACTAAATTAGGTAGTGGTAGACTACGGATAAAAAATCAGAGCATACTAGGGCCCTAGTATATAATACTATAATATTGTGAATATAATCTGAAATGCACATAAGGAACAGATACAATAATATTACAAATTACAAATTCAAACGTTAATATTTACAGATTGTGTATTATTATTATTATTATTATTATTATTAGCACCGCGTCTTACTACCCGTTCGGGTTATACGCACTTACGCTAATGTGTAATAGGGTGATTGTGAGATGAAATGAAGGACCTACAGTTTAACGTGGAATCCGAACCACGGTGGAGACCTGGCATTCCTCACATTCACACAGATTGTGTAATTTGTGAGACTTGTTTAAAGTTTGACATGTCTACTTTAGGTGGTAAAATAGAGGAACACAAATATAAAATTGACTAATGTGACCCGCTTCGGTGGCCGCGTGGTCTAAGGTGTCACTCTCGCAATAGACTAAACTATATTTTAAAATAGCCCTCACTTTTCCAATTTTTACGATCACTATGTGTTACAAATATTATTTGATTAATATCGCTAACTGGCTCATCCTGTGGGCTGTCGTGTTGTGAGATCTAAGTTAGATCTCGGTTAGATCATAACGAGACATTAAAAGATCACTTTAAATGTTGTTTAACATAAACTGAGTATGCTACGTCAGAAGTCGGTAGAAGATCCTATCCACTGATATCTTATTAATCGCTGTAAGCTTTGTATTGGTTGAGACAAAGGGATGTTTACGATGGAGATAATATATAGGATAGGATTCACGCGCGTGAACCAACTCATGCCTCAATTTTGGCTGAATACTTGCAATACAGGGCGGGCACGTAGATCAAATGTTGAATCTGAGAAGTGAGAGATTATTACGCTCAAAGGTGGACGAGTGTGTTAAAGGAGATCAGCGGAGAGTTATTAACTGGGAGGGAGAATGTAATTGTGAATATCTTAAGTGTGTGTTTGTTTTTGTGACATGTCCAGCCAAATCTACGGCACGCAGAGATCTGAAATTTTTAATATAGGTGTACGTGAGGAGGTCCGAATGCACCTCAAAGCAGGATTTTTAACTAGCTTTTTAATCAGAATATTTTTAACAAACTTTTGGTGGGTCACGGGAAAACACAGTGCGAGAGTGCTAGTTGTGAATAAAATTGCGTAGTTTTTTTTTTAGTGAATATATGTGAAAATTTCAGAAATTCTATCAAATTCCCTGATTTTTCCAATCCACTGGACACCTTATAAGGATGCGGATGAAGGCGAGATTGGGGTAGTGTTCTTATGGCGGTCCGACTATAGTTATCCTACAAAAATGAGTTTTCCTCCCCCCCCTCCCCGATTGTATATTGTGGGCGACTGTTGTGTTCACACTCTCACACGCTCACACGCTCGATGTGTGTCCGGCAGATAATTACACGTTTTAAAATATGGTCTGTTGAGGGCCCCATGCGGGTATAAATCATTCCCGGGACTCACAGGGGAGGGGAGGGGGAGGTAAGGACGCTTAATAGCGCCGGTGGGGCGTCCATCACGAGCAGTTAGCGAGAGATCACCTTGTCCTCGCTCCTACTTAACCTACTGCACCACTCTCTCTCTGGCGGGTCGTTGGAGGAGGGGGGATTCTAGTGGTTACTTCGCAGGCTGGCAGTCCGATTAACCGGGACATTAAATACTCTACTAACCGGGACATTAAATACTCTACTAACCGGGACATTAAATACTCTACTAACCGGGACCTTAAATACTCTACTAACCGGGACCTTAAATACTCTACTAACCGGGACCTTAAATACTCTACTAACCGGGACCTTAAATACTCTACTAACCGGGACCTTAAATACTCTACTAACCGGGACCTTAAATACTCTACTAACCGGGACCTTAAATACTCTACTAACCGGGACCTTAAATACTCTACTAACCGGGACCTTAAATACTCTACTAACCGGGACCTTAAATACTCTACTAACCGGGACCTTAAATACTCTACTAACCGGGACCTTAAATACTCTACTAACCGGGACCTTAAATACTCTACTAACCGGGACCTTAAATACTCTACTAACCGGGACCTTAAATACTCTACTAACCGGGACCTTAAATACTCTACTAACCGGGACCTTAAATACTCTACTAACCGGGACCTTAAATACTCTACTAACCGGGACCTTAAATACTCTACTAACCGGGACCTTAAATACTCTACTAACCGGGACCTTAAATACTCTACTAACCGGGACCTTAAATACTCTACTAACCGGGACCTTAAATACTCTACTAACCGGGACCTTAAATACTCTACTAACCGGGACCTTAAATACTCTACTAACCGGGACCTTAAATACTCTACTAACCGGGACCTTAAATACTCTACTAACCGGGACATTAAATACTCTACTAACCGGGACATTAAATACTCTACTAACCGGGACATTAAATACTCTACTAACAGGGACATTAAATATTCTACTACCAAAGGGCCAACTTCGAACATTTCGAAACTAAGTACAACCCTAATAATTATTAACATCAATAAAATAACACTGAATAATATATTAAAACGTTGACCTCAATTAAATATGTTTTGTATTTTATAAAAACAAGGTGGCCGCTCAAAACGTTAGAAAAAAAAATTGAAACATATTTTCAGTTTTTTTCTGGAAAATATAAATAATCTTACCTATATTTTAAGGCTTGCACTTCCTGTTTGTGAACTTTTGAATTAATAATTCTGAACTAACAACATTTTGTAAATGGTGTATTGAACACGCCACCAAATTTTAGTATTTTACCAAGATATTTGGAGGGAACCTCCATTGTAAAATTCCCAAAATTTAGATACTCTTTAATGTTATTTCGTTCTTACCTACACGTTGGTAGCCATTTTTTGAAATGTTATTTCTCATTCATATTTCGCGGAGGGCGCTACATTTTGTAATGGCGTAAACTCACTATTCCCAATCTATTAGTTTTGATATTCTACCGATTTGGTTGACGTGATTTATTATCAAGCTATAATTAAAATCACTTATGTAAAGTTAATGAAGCAGGGTGAATATGCGATCCAGAATCTCACGTGTTGCTATTTCACTGTTCAGGGTACTGGGAGGATTAAAAGAGGATTGGATTAAGAATGATACAATTTAGTGATCAACGAGGAATAATTAGTGTGGATTGGCATGTCCGCTGAAAAAACTAGTGCAGAACAGAAACGTTGTCACGTGACGAGTTATAAGCCAATCACAAGATTTCCGCCTCATAGGGGCGAGCTGTTCTGCTAAAGTTCAACTCGTCTCTACTTCATCCACTCTGGCCGAGATGTTCGGTACTGGAGAACCAATCAAATCTCGAAACTCAACCATCTCGAAATAGTGAAAATGCGCATTTTAAAAAGCATGCGTTGTAGACTTAAAAGGCTTTTAGTCCTCTTAGTTTGGCGTGGAAATGCAGAGCTTTAGGAACAAACAGTTATCTTCAAGAATTTTTATTGTTTTGCAATTTTCTTTTCGGAAACGGTTTGTTCAAGAATATAAGCATGTTGATTAAGTTATACTTTTTATACACATATCTCCTCTATAGTTTTAATAGTGATCAAATATCAATAAAAATGACATTTTTCAATAGAAAGCTGCCGGATTCATGATAAAAAAAATATAAGAAAATGTAACAACTAATAAACATCAACACATTATCTTAGAAGGTGTGTTAAAAATATTAACATAAAAATTTCACTCGTTCTTGAGAAAAACTGATATTTCCAAACGTATGATTTTTCCGTAAGACCTGTCCGGTAGCTAGCGCCATCTACGGTTTCCGTGATCCATCTGTTCTTGTTGGCGCGGAAGGATACTTTGGTCGGTTGTGAAGCTACACAACGCCTTTCACCCTCCCTTCCCTTCAACTCTCAGTAGGTTTTAGACTTGCACTCGACAGGGTTGGCAAGAAGACAGTTTGGTTGTCTGTTGTGAGGAGATGTGTCGATGTATTGGATTGAGCCCCGACACAGCGTTATAATTTGAAAACATCCAACGGGAGAATGATCTAGAATATATGTTTATCTATTAGAGAATAAAATAATCAGCTGTTTTTAAGTTAGCGTTGCAATGCATCATGGGTCAACACACAGCGAGTGAGTTGCTGGGCCAATGAGGCAGATTCTGTGCTCTATTTTCGGCGGACGTGTGAATCAATCCCTAAGCCAGTGTCCTCACCTCTGTTTGCCAACAGGGTCGTTTACGAAGACTCGGGTTCTAGAATGTTCTAGTAATGGAATGCGATCATCCCTTGCCCTTCGAGAAGATTTTGCCCGGGTGGTTGATAGAGAGAGATAGAAGGATGTTGCACCACAATGCGAGATATAATGTAAATTAGAGACAGTTTGAATATTATCTCTACTAATTGGTTAAAAGGTATGTGTAAAATATTATCTTTAAAAACCCTAGATGCTATTTAAAGTGATCCTCGCCTTACTCCCGTTTTTTAATCCAATGCACAACAATCAAGTATAATTCTCTGTTTTCCGAATTAGTGACCCTTTTAAAATGGTCCTTCCTATTAAAATTGGACTGTTATAAAAAAAATGGTTACTTTTGTCCTCAAAATATTTGACTGGACAAAATGTCAATCCTCTATCTCCTTTTCATTTATTTCGAATAAAAAAAAAGGGGGTGAGGTTTGACCTACCTCAGCGGTAGGCCTTATGTTTCGCTTTGATCATAAAAAAAAGAAGGGGGAAATCCATGTATATATAAATGTTACCTTGGAAAAATACAAAAAGTAAAACTGTGTCTCTTAGTTTTACAATCAAAAAGAAACGGGACGGAAAGAATTCATCGACGATAAAAAAAAAATACATCCTAACCTTCAAAGTTGAGAAATATATGATTTTATTGTGACGATACTTGAGCCTGATGGGGGGGTGGGGGTGTTGTAAATATATTACAACGAAATAGTGCCCGATGTAAGCAACTATCTCAGGTACACAATAGCGCAGACAGAATAAAAAGGCGGGAAAACGGACTAAATAGCGAGGCCTTCTTACAATAAGGTTATAAATCAACAGCACTAGCGCCGCGGTGGTCGCAGAGTTGAACTACATACACGGTGGACTAGAACCGATAACAACCGAACAAAAAAAAAAGTCCTGCTGGTTAAATGTATTCAAACGGCCTGTTCCCTGATCATAATCGGGATTAAATTTGAGTGTTAAAAAGTCAGTATTCTCAGTTATTTTTTATATCCTTTTGACAAAATAAGTCAAAAATATTACTTCAACACTTATGTTGTTTAATATTCTACGCCACGTATTAATGTCAACAGTTTTTGAATATTTATTTGTCTGCAGCAAGGTGGCATTTAATAAGTGCTGTTCGTAGTTTCCACTTGTCATATTCCATTTAACATCCTCTCTTTCTCTCTCTCTCTTTCTCTCTCTCTCTCCAAGACGATTAATCCCCTGGGATACCATTCAGAACTTCTCACCCTCAGAAAACGACTTCTTAGCTAGATCCACTAAAGGAAAAAATACGTATCCAATGGCTTTACAACCCTCCCCTATCCAACCCCCCCCCCCAACCCA
>CABFVZ010001219.1:178982-190923 GCA_902151445.1 Timema monikensis
TGTGCCTGACGGAATGTTTATAACGGTAAGGGGTCTTCTTTTTCACCCCGGCGGGGTATTTACAACATTTGTTGACACAGTAATTACGATACAGTGAAAACTCATTAATCCGGGTAGTTCAAAGTAATACATTAATTAACAGCAATAAAAAAGATTAGCTATAAAATTAATATTCAATGCAAGATATGTGTGATAAAAGAAAACAACAGAAGAGCATTAATTTTTTCAAACATGATAGTGTGTCATGTGACGTAGGTGTGGAGTGTGAAATGTGACTTGAGTGTGAAATATGACGTGTGGCGTGTGACTTGAGTGTGAGGATAGGTTGTAATGAGGTGGACTGGATAGAACTAGCTCAATAGAGAACAGTGACTCTGGTAGTTGCTACACCCCCTAGCCCAACAGCTAATAGGGTACCCCACCCAAAAGGGCGCCATGGGAAGTTACAGGAACCGTTTTCAAAATATTGCTTTTTTTTTATAAAGGCGTGTTACAAACAATTTAGGTGTATTGGTGTCTGGCACCTTCATTCCAACAAACTCCAATTTACAAACGTTGCGTATTTATCGGAGTGATTGACGCGTATTTGATAAATACTCAGATTATAGCTACAGACCAATCTTCATAGAAAAGGTAATTTAAACAATACAAAGTTTTTTTTTTACTGTCCACATTGATAACAGTTAACTAAATTATTATTGTTTATATATAAAATGGGACGATACTAGTTTTTCAATGCCGATTCTTGATTCAGATTCTTAAAATGTTTACCTTTATTCCTCGATACTAAATGCTAACTGGAATAAGAGGCCGAAAATACGAAATTAAAAAATTATGTTCAATTAATTGTCCTCAAGAAAACATGTTGGTCTTCTACCAATAACAGTTTGACGATTTTAATTTCGGTTTTAAAACTTTAAAATAAACTTCACCTACATTATTATTTACGTTGTGACGGTAAATTTGCAAAGCAGTCGTACAACATTTATCTTAACGCACGATTGTTATCTGTTAATATGAAGTTTTGTATTTTTGTTTATGGAATGCATTGGGAAACATCTTTAAAAATTGAAGAAATTTTTTCTTATTCCGAATGGGATTAATATAAAAATATATATTGAGTAAATAACGAAAATTGTGTTACGAACACCCTGTAGCATCTGATATTCATTTATCAAAGCATTCACAATCATACGCGCGCATCTTTTATGAATCGATAGGTATATTATAGAATCTCTCGATAACCTCAGGAATCGATATTTATCGAATAATCTAGGAATCGAAATTCCCATCTCTAAAATAATATATATATATATATATATATATACACATATATGTGGATTTACCACGTATTACTAATAGTTCGGATTATATGACTATATACCAATTATGCCAATGGCTTCAGGGATCAGATATATTATAGAGGAAATGTACCCACATTTTCTTGGAGGGAGAGTTGAAAACCATTGTTTACAAAACGCCTCTCAATACACCCGTACGAGATTAGAACCTAGCTCTCCCAGTCATCGGAAGTCAAGTGAGTCTACTGCAAGAGTGACGCCTTAGACGATGCGATCACAGAAGAGGGTTAGATCTTGTGTGGACTTTGTATAAATGAGAAACAAGGAAAGTGGAGGTCATGGGAAGGAATTCTTTGAGAAGGATGAAGAGATAGGATTAGGAATGAAGATGTATGGTCGAGTTATGAGAGGGTATGGACACGTAATGAGGGTGGAGGGGGAGAGGATTACAAGAATATTAATGGCTATGAAGTATGTGGTGAAGAGACCACAAGGAGGAGATGGAAGGAACAGATAGCAGCAAGTGTGCAAGTGGGAGGAGAAGGATAGAGGTATTTTACTAAATAGACGCGGCTATAGGCTGGAAACAGTGGATGAAGAAGATAAAAAGTTTTTTAAAAAATAAGATAGATGATTATTGATTATCTCACTATCAATATTATTATTAGCACCGCGTCTTACTACCCGCTCGGGTTATACGCTTTAAGTACTAATTACGTTAATGGATTTAGGAATTGGTAGGGTTGAATTAGAGGAAGTGAACCCGCATTTGCGTGGAGGGAGAGTGGAAAGCCATTTAGGAACCCTCCCTCCCCCCAGTTCACCCGACCGAGATTCGAACCTCGATCTCGCCGTCCTCAGCAGTCGAGCTCAACACGACTAGCGCGTTAGCCAACTACGCCACCGAGGCGGGTGCAACTATTCTCTTAATACAAAATTCTCTGTATTTTCCCGATGGAATCGCCATTTCTCCAATACTTTATTTAGATTATATATATATATATATATATATATATAAGAATGGCAAGTCGTCACTTTTCATAACATTAATTATTGTGAATTCACGCCATTTGTGTTTAGAGCATGTGATGGGGAAATATATGCAGTTGTCACGCGACACGATGTTTCAAGGGGTAAGAAAGGGTTGGGGGAGGGGGAAGAGGAGTCAAAGATAAGATTCTTGACGTGATTATTTATTCGAATTGTTTTTTTTTTTCTTCCATTCGAAGGATTATTATTTAAAGAGTGCAGTTAAATATCCAAATATCACAAATACAGTAAATTTCCCGTTAAATCGAACTCCAGGTAGTCCGAATACAATTTTCGGAAAACTGGGTGAAAAAAAAAATAATCAAGGGAATTGGAATATATTTTATTGTTTAACAAGCTCAGAGTTAAAATATAATTATAAGAAACAGTTGATATCCGATAATAAATGTTTGTAGTCAACACAATGTGTCTTCCTGTAACTACAAATAACCACGGTTACATATCACGTGTTATACGTCAGTTATATAAATGAACAGTTGATTAAATCTCTATATTCTCCCGGTTAATACGAACAAGATTCGACCACACGTAGTTCGGATTAACCAGGTTCTAGTGTGGGCTTAATTTTGGTGAAATTCCCGGTTTTTTACTCAATATTTCAATGGCGTGAAAACTCTTTTTAAAAAGCAACCTACCATATTTTATACTGGACTATAACCCCCCCACCCCCATAAATCACTTCCCTTCCCTTCTCAAAGAGTGTTCGACCAATGAGCCGATGTTATGGTCTGATGACATCACGACATATTGACACATGTGAGGAATAATGACCGCCACTCCCATAACTCTTGTGTGTGAAGACGTGATTCAAATGACGATATATTCCTCTTTTTTATTGTCATTTATTAGTATTCTTTAATTGATATGCACGATACTTATATTTTTCTGTGGTCGCCTTAAGGTGTGTGGCCTTGGTAAATTGTAGAGGTCATACGCCTTCCTTTATTCTCTCTCTCTCTCTCACACACACACACACACAGCACTATCATATGATAATAATTATACCTTATTAACATTTCTTGTTCTCTACAGTTCGTTTATTTGATTCCCCTCATTAACCCGGCCACCTCAGTCTGTTGCTGTCAGGCCACAAGCCTTAAAATACAATAAGCTTATACTCTCTTTTACCCTTGACCAACAACTACTATTTTATCATAACAATAAGAAAGAAGGGAAAGAAAACTACGAAACTTCTTACCTCAAGGTAAAGAGGAAAGCTTTCTGCTAGTTCTCAAATATCAAACAATTACTGTATTTGTTAGAGGAAACTTCTTATATCAAGATAAAGAGGAAAGCTCGCTGCTAGTTCTCAAATATCAAACAATGACTGTATTTGTTAGAGGAAACTTCTTATCTGAAGGTAAAGAGGAAAGCTCGCTGCTAGTTCTCAAATATCAAACAATGACTGTATTTGTTAGAGGAAGGCTAAATCTAGAGCCCTTTTTCCTCAAGACTAGTCTCATAGCTCCGATAATATGATTAAAATATACACTTTCGTTTCTATTAATAAAACTCTGAATATAGGGTTGGTTAAGGGGAAAAAGCCCTATCTGAATCTTTCGACTTTATTTTGGAGTGAACCATATTTTGAAATAATGACTCATCGAATTAAATATTGCGTTAGAGCTGAAAGTTTGATCGGTAAGTTCTCACTTATCGTGGCGGCCCCTTAAGTAAATTTAAATTTTAACTTTTTTTTTTGGACTTTCAGTATTTTTTATAGATAAATTTAGGGTAATACTTTCCAATCACTTCTAACTAATACTTTCTAATCACTTCTAACTAATACTTAAGAAAAAAATTCTAAGTATAAGTAGCATTAAAACACCAAAATAACAAAAAAATAGTAATGCAAGAAACACCTTTGAGAGCTTACCGTAGCCTATTATTATTATTATTAGTAGTAGTAGTAGTTCTGTATTACGGCAAGTCCATTCGCTTTGCCAATGAAACTTAGACCACCAATGCGTCCTATTCTTTGCCTCCTTCAGCTTCCAGACATTTCCTCTTTCCTTTATGTCATCCAATATTTTCCTAAGCTTCTCTTTCCCTCAACCTTTCCTTCTATGACGTCATACAGAAGACAGTTCCTCCTAAGGATGTGCCCGATGTTGGATGTTTGAACATTAAAGGGTAATATTACTATTAGAAAATGTACCGGATTTTTTTTATTTAACCGTATTTTAACAAACTTTATAAATATATATAACTAGAACCTGGTTAATTCGAACTAATTGTGAGCTGATCTTGTTCGTATTAACCGGGAGAACACAGGGATACAGAATTTTCTCGAATTTTAAATCGTCACATTTGAATGAGTTTAATCAAATGTACATTTATTTGACTGATGTATATCACGTGATATGTTCTTTAATTATTGTAAGCTACAGAGAAAAACATTGTGTCGACTACAACATGTAAATATTACAACATTTATCATCAAATATCGCTGTTTATTACAATTATTAACTTTAAGATTGTTAAACAATAAAAATATATTTAATTTGACTTGATCCCCCCCCTCCCCAACCCTTTCGTTTCCCGAAAAGTGTGTTCGGATTATCGGAGGCTGAGGAGTCCTAAGCCAATGAAACGTCAAAGTTAAAAAAAAATTCTCAAGGACACTTTTCCTTGATCAAATAAAAAAAAACCACGGTAATCTCATTATTATTACTATTATTATTACGTGTGTTATTAAAATACTTCAAAGAAATAAGTTATACAAAAGGAAAAAAAAAACTGAATAAAAACTCTGTCCACGATATTGACTGCCGGCGTATTATAATAATATCCCCCCCCCAATTAAGTTTAAATAAACGCTGTTTATTTCCAATCCCTGTTCCTAATCAACGTCCCATGGAGCACGCAATGCATCCTGGGTCTCGGGGACACACCAAGAGGTACCAACCAGATACACAGCATATATATATATATAGCCACTGGATCTGTAAGTGTCCCTCCCTGGAGGATTTTCCGAGAACTAGAACGACTCCTGGGACGACTAGAACTGAGGTCGTTGAGAGAAGGCGCTCTTAAACACACGTTATACTTCGGTCGCTGAAAGGAGGCGCTCTTAAACACACGTTATACTAAGCTCACTGAGAAAATATGCTCTTAAACATTCCCTATACTACGGTCGTTGGGTGAAGGCACTTTTAAACACGCGCTATACTACGGTCGCTGAGAGAAGGGACTGTAGAATGCATCATATACTCTGGTCGCTGAAAGAATGCCCTCATGAGCACAAGTATTTTACAGTATCTGACAGAAGGTGTTCTCTAACACAGCTTCCCCGTTCCTTTAAGGGCTGGGTGGAGCCCTAAGAACCCCAATTTTGGGTACATGGTTGGGTATTAGTGCAAAGCCTAGTCTACTAACAGATCACCTGACTGCCTAGGCACTAATATAATACTTCTTGAAAATTAGAGGGCAAGTCTTGGGTCAGTATAGTTTGTAAGTCGTGTTTTGGAACAACCTTGTATAAAATAAGGATTCTGACAAGTCTAAGACTCGCTTCGGTGGCCGCACGGTCTGCGGCGCTACTCTAGCAGTAAACTAGACTGCCGATAACGATGAGATCAAGGTTCGAAACTTAGTTAGGTATATTGAGGGTGTTCAAAGAAATGTTACACTCCCCTTCACGCAACTGCGGGTACATTTCATATAAATATAAGCTTCCTTGTCCCTAAATCCATTAGCCCAATTAGTACATTAGCGAACGGATAGTAATATGGCGCTAAAAATACCTAAAAAACATAACTTTATTTAAATTAATTATAGCTAGTTGAAACAAGAGAGATATTGACCGCTATGAAAAGATACCATGTATCCATACGCCAAATTATATTAACTGCAAGACTATATCATGTTGTCCATTGTTACTTTTGGCAGTCAACACTTTCACAACCAACATCATCATCATCATCATCAAATGTTTCCAGCCTGTAGTCGGGTCTGTTTAGTAAAATGCCTCCATCTCTCTCTGTTCTTCCTTCTCCTCCCACTTGCACACTTGCTGCTATCTGTTCCTTCCATCTCCTCCTTGTGGTCTCTTCACCACATACTTCATAGCCATTAATCTTCTTGTAATCCTCTCCCCCTCCATCCTCATTACATGCCCATACCATCTCTGTCTTGCTTCCTCTACTATCTCAAGTACTCCAACATCCTCATTACATGCCCATACCATCTCTGTCTTGCTTCCTCTACTATCTCATGTACTCCAACATCCTCATTACATGTCCATACCATCTCTGTCTTGCTTCCTCTACTATCTCATGTAACTCCAACATCCTCATTACATGTCCATACCATCTCAGTCTTGCTTCCTCTACTATCTCATGTACGCTAACTCTAGACCTTACAACAAACAATTTGTTGTTAATTATTATTAACCAATTTTACATTATTGAAACAATTATGTGAGCGACGTCTTTGGTTCACTTAAAAATTGTGAAAACGCCAACTATACAGCAATCCTCTGTTAAGTATTATTAGATTCGTTTGATAACATGTTTAAGAGATACTGTATTAACACTGCAGATTGGGATGTTTATTTAAAACTAGCATAACAGTGTTAAAATGAAGCGAGCGTAAGAACTGGTCTAGCTAACTTGCTGTGATGATTTAGTAAAACATTAGGTAAGAATGCTAACAACTCATAACAACTTGTCCCCGTTGTGCTCGGTAACTGGGCCGAATTGAACTATTAAAGGGTTCTAATTTAGGACTAGCGGGGCTGACACATTAAAATCTACTTAGAGGAGTCATTTCTCCCCGTTTAGGGCCATTAAGTACTTGTGCTAGAGGGCTAACGTCATGCCCAGGGTACCAGGTTCGAATATGTAAACAGGGTCCATTAGCTAAGTATTCCTCTCCAAGCCAGTTTTCTCATGTGCGCATACGTCAGGAACCATCAGTATAGTTACGAACCCAACCACCTGCCTTGCTACCGACCCTACCCTTCCTGACAGATTCGGTTCACGGAAAGGCGGACGGCCACATTATTATAGTAAGAGTCAGCAAATAATGATCGTCGCTAAAGTTGACATTAGTCACGTACAAACCATGTTTACAATAAAACACCTTCCGTTAGCTGTCAGCTACACTCCTATCGTAGGTGACCTGTACCGACCTTCAATCCAAGCCGCCTCAATCCGGCGAACATGGAAAGTTAAACAGCCCGGTTTTTTCTAATTATTAAAAATACCCGAGGTCATACAAATACATTCGTACTCATATGTTTTTTTATCTCTCTCTCTCTCTCTCTTTCCACCGGCCATCACGATTTCTCGAATCTTATGTTTGTCATTAAAAGCAATTATTCGCCGACCAAAACTGAAATATACTAAAACATTATTTATCAATATCAAATATAATAACACAACTCTTATTAATAATAACTCTCCTTCGTGCGAGGGCGAGCGGACGGACGGACGGACGGACGGACACACACACACACACACACACACACACACACACGGACCATTCTTGTGTGTAGTGTAGCAATTTGCGTGCATTTAGTATCAGCCACCGGCCCCCACTTTATCCACGCATATTACAAATAATAGAATATATTACCCGGCGGAGTCTAATTGGTATCTCAATATATCACCCAGCGGAGTCTATTTGGTACCTCAATATATTACACGGCGGAGTCTAATTGTCACTTCAGTAGATTACTAATCAGAGAATGTACAGGATGGCTACAAAACTTTTTTTATCACCGAGTCTTACTATTCGTTTGGGTAATGTGTTTATGTACTAACTAAGCTAATGGCTTTAGGTATTAGGAATGTTATATTAAGAGTAAGTGTACCCGCATTCACGTGGAGGGAGAGTGGAAAACCGCACTCAGTACTACCAACCGGAATATAAGCTCGATCTCCCTATCTTCTGCGGTCTAGTTTGCTGAGAGTAGCGCCCTAGACCGTGCGGCCACCGAAGTGGGTGATTCAGAACTAATAGTTATCTCTCCTTCCCACGGAATATCTCCAGGATTATCACACCAGTCCAACAACAATGCGGTGAAGAATCTTGTGTTTGAGTAATCATTACTTAAAAACATCGATATAATTAACTTAAAAACATCGATATAATTAACTTAAAAACATCGATATCATTAACTTAAAAACATCGATATCATTAACTTAAAAACATCGATATCATTAACTTATTATTATTATTATTATTATTATTATTATTAGCACCGCGTCTTACTACCCATTCGGGTTATACCCACTTACGCTATTGTGTAATGATAGGGTGATTGTGAGATGAAATGAAGGACCTACAGTTTAACGTGGGATCCGAACCACGGTGGAGGCTTGGCATTCCCCACATGATATCATTAACATAAAAACATCGATATCGTTCAACATAATTTCCTATCAATGACTAGAACATCCTTGTATGTACTCTTGAGGATTGTCCCTCACACTCCTGAAACCGGGGGGTCGACAAAGAGTAAATAAAGACAGTATATGCCTACTGCGTTTAGTCGACACCAGCTCTCCACAAACTAATCTCCCTCGGATCCAACTCAACTCGGTGATGTAGTAGCAAATAGTTTATTAAGTCTAATAAAATAAAATAAAATAAAATAACAAGTTTGGAACTTGATACCGATTGTTCTCGATCGACCGTCAAAACATGCAATTAAATCTCGCAGTGACCTTGGAATGCAGACGAGATGAAAACCAACTTTCAAGGAGTAAATAACGAGTGTGTCAATAAAAAATAAAAAATAAAAAAAGATCGGATATTAAATTATTGATCTTGAAACATTGAAAATCAAGTTATGTTCATTGTGTTTGACAATAATATCACCTTTAGGGGCAGGGAAAGATGGGGCATTTTTTTGATTGGAGAGGGGGGGGGGAGGAGGGGGTAAAACTATGTTTCGTCCAGGTTGAGTAAAAACAAATTTAATACATGAAGGGTTATGATCCATATATAAGAATTGATTTAATTGTTAGTTATGGTTATAGCCACATTTAGATATCAAGTTCTTTAAATTGAAGAATAACACCTGGAAACAGGAATCGAACCCAGAACCTTTGGCTTAGTACGCCAATGCTCTGACCACTGAGCTATCCAGGATAGATCTATTATCATATAAAAGACCTTGTATGAAAGCTAAAAAAAACTTTTTTTTGCACCGCGTCTTACTACCTGTTCAGGCTATATACGCACATGTATTAGTTACGCTAACGAATTAAGAATGAGTAAGGTTGAATTGAAAGGAAGTGTACTCACATTTGCGTGGAGTGTGGGAAAACCATCCTCAGTACACACTACAGGGATTCAAACACCGATATCCTTGTCATCGACAGTATAGTCAAACTCGAGAGTGACGCCTTAAACCATGAGGGCACCGAAGGAGGGTTCTTCCGCGTATTCATACGCCGAGTCATGTGATTTACAGCTTCAACATTCGATAGATGTTATTAATATGAAACCGCCTTGCCTTAGATTGGAGATGTTTGTTTAAAACTGACATAACAGTGTTGAAAGAAACGAGCGAAAGAACTGGTCTAGTTTACTTGTTATGCTGTGTTAGTACACATCAGGACGAAACAACTTGTCCTCGTTGTCTCAGCAATTGGGCCGATTTAGAGTATAAGTTGTTCTGTTTTAGAACTATCAGGGCTGTCAAAATAATATCTATTCAGAAGGGTCACTCTGCCCGTTTTTAGGGTCACGCGAATTAGAACATCTGGTGTTTGTCCTGGAGGGTACCGGGTTCAAATCCGCGAGAGGTATCAGTGGTGCCATCAGTTAGGTATTACTAACTAAGCCAGTTTTTTCACGAGCTCCCTAGTAAAAGTCCTTACATCTTTTTGAAACATATTTTTAACATCACAATTTTATAACTCGTAGTGCAATTAATAAAACCTGAAAACCAGGACCTTCTATAAATTACGAACCCACACATATTTTGCAGCTGTCCCTATCCTTCCCCGAAGTCTATCCTGGAAGATCAGGCCCACAGTAATGGGGGTTGGGGGGAGGTTGGAGCAACAAATAGATATAAAATAGCTATAATAATATGGTAAATATTATCAATTTTAACCAAGAAAAATGTGATTGTACTTTTTTTTAAAAAAGGTCCTTCCTACGATAATAGGTACGTCTCAGTCCCCCATCAATAGACCCTCACTAGACCCCCTCAAGAGACCTGATAGGCCTATTATACAGACCACCCAAACCGGAATTTTTAATTTATAACGATAACGTCATGTTGGCGTGACACCAGCAATCGTGTTAACTTTATTGCTCTATTCATAAAAAAATACACTTTTTTTTAATAATGTGAAGGTGAAATTTGAATATCAACTTTTCTCTTCTTCTGATATCACTTATACGAGATAGCCTCCATTTCAACTCGACAGTATGAAACTACGGACATTAAATAATTACAAGTGATATCTCACTAATTACTTTGATATTAGAGAAGCATGTTTGGTTATTACTTATACAATTATTATTATTATTATTATTATTATTAGTGTGAGGGGTTATACAATATTATATTAAATAGAATCTTTATTTTTACCTAAATAAAAGCAGTGTGAAAAAAATATGAACATAAAGTAGAAATAAAAAATAAATGTTAACACTTTTGTTTTAACGCATTCATTATAATAATATTTGAATATTTCGTTAAGCGTTTACATAGGTATTTTTTTATCACAAAGTCTTAGCTTTCGTTAATAGAACAACAAAGTGTTAAAATGTGAAATTAGCTCATTTTCAACGACTTTTTAATTATATCAGCAGATCTATGAAACTAGGCTTTCTTTAAAAAATAGTCATTGATATTTGAGAACTAGCAGCGAGCTTTCCTCTTTAACTTGAGATAACAAGTTTCCTCTAACAAATACAGTCATTGTTTGATATTTGAGAACTAGCAGCGAGCTTTCCTCTTTACCTTCAGATAAGAAGTTTCCTCTAACAAATACAGTCATTGTTTGATATTTGAGAACTAGCAGCGAGCTTTCCTCTTTACCTTGAGATAAGAAGTTTCCTCTAACAAATACAGTCATTGTTTGATATTTGAGAACTAGCAGCGAGCTTTCCTCTTTACCTCCAGATAAGAAATATCTTAATTATCTTTCCCTTCTTTCTTATTGAAATGACAAGGAATGGCTGTAGGTAGAGGGCAAAAGGGAGTATAAGCTTAGACAAAATATAGTAGTGGTTCCAGTCCAGAAAACAATACAGACCTTTGTATGTTAAGCCATGTGGCCCTAACAGCGAGTGATACATTCTCGCTGACTGGGGCGGCCGCCTTAAAGTGTCTGCAGGTTACATACAAGGTATGAGAGAGAAAGAGTGTGGTTATGTAATATTACATAAAGAGGGGTGGACGTAAATAAAGGTAAAGGGGGAGAGGGGGAATTGTGATCTGATTTACGACATGAGCGTAATTGACATCGACGATAAACACAATTGTGTTGCACAAGATGGCCTTTCTTAGGAATGGTGGGAAGGGGCGATATTAGGTTAAGAACAGGCGAGTCTTATGCACCTGGGAGAGCAGGATAAGGAATAATGCCACAGGTATGAGGAGGAGGGGGGGGGGGGGG
>CABFVZ010001219.1:199347-211621 GCA_902151445.1 Timema monikensis
AAAAAAAAATATATATATATATATACGATTTTCTCAAAATCTACTCTAACGATTTTGATTGAATTTTGTATCCAGACACAGTTTGACGCTATAAACAAAATGGCTGTTTTTATTTTCCCGCGAAAATTATTTATTTAGAGGAAAATTCACACAAGCAGAAATTCTCGATTTTGATCACATCTCCGCAAATATTTTTGATACGAAATAAATATCTATGTAAAGTTTTAGTAATATTAAAAATAAAAGTATTCCCTTTGAAATATATTTTCATAAAACAAAAATAGTTTCTGATCTATTAGCAAATAATGAAACCTATTGTTACGGTCTATGATAGAATGTGATGCGCCTCTTTTCTCAATGTGTCTGTAACAGTGTATATTATTTCATTTCACAAATGTTACGAGTTTTTCGTAAATGTATATTTTAATATCAAAAAGAAAGGAAAAAAAAGCTTGTGCGTTGCATCTACCATTTATTCAACTAAATAGATAGATAATAGATAGATTTAGGGTTCTTGAAGAAAGGAACTTCTAAAAAAAAAATTTTTTTTTGTAACAAAAATTTACAATGATTTTCTATTTCCTGATCGAAGTATAGAGGAATGAAATGTCATCTGTCAATAAATTGACCAGAGTGAGGTCTATATGAGGATTCAACCTTGATGGAAATATGATTGAGAAAAGAAACAAGTGTGGGGGAGGTAAACCTCTTGCTCTTCCATGTGAGATGTTTTGATCACAGATAAAGAAAGAAAAATATATTGATTTGAAAATACGAACTAACAAATCTTTCCGTCCAACTTCAAGGCGCCGGCCAAGTCAGCGGGAAAATACCAATCACCGTCAGATCACAGGGCTAAAAGTAGAATTGTCTGTGCCATTTTATGGAAATACTACTCTATTCTGTCTAAACTCATACTCCCTTTCACCCTTATCCTAAAATAACCCTTTGTCATGTCAATAAGAGGGAGGAAAAAACTACGAACCTTCTTATCTCAAGATAAAGAGGAAAGCTCGCTGATAGTTCTCAAATATCAAACAATGACTGTATTTGTTAGAGGAAACTTCTTATCTCGAGGTAAAGAGGAAAGCTCGTTGCTAGTTCTCAAATATCAAACAATGACTGTATTTGTTAGAGGAAACTTCTTATCTCAAGGTAAAGAGGAAAGCTCGCTGCTAGTTCTCAAATATCAAACAATGACTGTATTTGTTAGAGGAAACTTCTTATCTCAAGGTAAAGAGGAAAGCTCGCTGCTAGTTCTCAAATATCAAACAATGACTGTATTTGTTAGAGGAAACTTCTTATCTCAAGGTAAAGAGGAAAGCTCGCTGCTAGTTCTCAAATATCAAACAATGACTGTATTTGTTAGAGGAAACTTCTTATCTCAAGGTAAAGAGGAAAGCTCGCTGATAGTTCTCAAATATCAAACAATGACTGTATTTGTTAGAGGAAGACTAAATCTAGAGCCCTTCTTCATCAAGACTAGTCTCAAAGCTCCACGAAAATGACTAAGAAGTCGTTTAAAATTAGCTAACGTCACATTTTCACACGTTGGTTTTCTATTAATAAATCTCAAACTACTGGTCTGTTATGGAAAAAGAGCCAGCCCTGTTGGAATCTTTGGACTTCCTTAAATGTCCCAAATTAACGTACTTAAAGACACCCCTGTTATTTTGTTTCAGTCCCCTTCCAAAGAGTTTGAAACAGACCTTCAGTCCAACCCTCGAAAAGGGACACACTTCCCTTCAAGAAGGTGCTAGCGTGTAAGTTGTTGGTTAGGTCGCTGTTGGCTGTCTGAGTCTAATATCTCGTACGTGCCCGGGCACACACGAGTGTATGAGCACGTGTGTGTGTGTATTAGTGGCAATAAGTGCTGATGCTGGCTGCTACATTGTAACAATATGACCCACTGTAAAGTCTCTCTCTCTCTCTTGCGGGGAGGAGTTTAATCACCCATAAACAACAGCGCAATAAAATACTTCCACTCCACAAGACAGATATTGGCCTTGTGGCTATTTCTGGGTGACTATTATAACAATACAAATCTGCAATATTTTAACTATGGTAGAATACTAAGATAACTACAAAGCTGTAATCTTTGAACTATGGTAGAATACTAGGATAAACTACAAAGCTGCAATCTTTGAACTATGGTAGAATACTAGGATAAACTACAAAGCTGCAATCTTTGAACTATGGTAGAATACTAGGATAAACTACAAAGCTGCAATCTTTGAACTATGGTAGAATACTAGGATAAACTACAAAGCTGCAATCTTTGAACTATGGTAGAATACTAGGATAAACTACAAAGCTGCAATCTTTGAACTATGGTAGAATACTAGGATAAACTACAAAGCTGCAATCTTTGAACTATGGTAGAATACTAGGATAAACTACAAAGCTGCAATCTTTGAACTATGGTAGAATACTAGGATAAACTACAAAGCTGCAATCTTTGAACTATGGTAGAATACTAGGATAAACTACAAAGCTGCAATCTTTGAACTATGGTAGAATACTAGGATAAACTACAAAGCTGCAATCTTTGAACTATGGTAGAATACTAGGATAAACTACAAAGCTGCAATCTTTGAACTATGGTAGAATACTAGGATAAACTACAAAGCTGCAATCTTTGAACTATGGTAAGGTACCGGTCTCGACTTGTCTGGTTTCACCGTTCACGCAAGAATACCGGATTCAAAACTCAGCCGGGTGTAGTAAGCCTTACGAGGGAGCAATTTTCGAAAATGTTTACTCACTCCACCCGCAAACGAGTGCGGGAACATTTTACTAAAATTCTACCTTCCTTACCCGCGTACAAGGAGAAAGACACCCCTAGGAGTGGCACGCTCTTCATTTGTTCGTGTGAGAAAACCACTGGTTGTCACGCCACAAGCCACTGGTACAATGTTCACGAACAAGCTACAGTAGCCCCGTGGCTTCTTTGGTGCTGACTGACAGACAATATTTAGGTATATACAGTAGCCCCGTGGCTTCTTTGGTGCTGACTGACAGCTGCTAAACACATGTTTTTGTAGATCATATGGTTCAGCGTAGGGATATATAATTTGGTCTGGTAACTTTTCAAAGCTGTCAGTCAGCACCAAAGAAGTATTCGGAGTTCACCAACAAACGTAGTAGCTAACGACTGATATCCAGGAGAATGTTTGGATTTGTGCGGTTCTTTTCCCCACGAACAATCTCTCGTGTCTTAAGAGGGGGATGGTGGACCTATTTGTGTTTTGAGGGAAGGGCACGCACCCCTTGATAAACCTATGGGGGGGAGGGGCGCCCGGCCAAAGTTAGAAATAAGGCTCCCGTCTGGTAGAGAGGAGCAGCCTCTACCATCATTGTTCAAAACAGGTTCAGGTTACACACATAAGTACCAGTTACGAAAATGTGTTAGGGATGAGGAAGGTTGATTTAAGAGAGAGTGTACCGACATTAGCGTGTAGGGCGAGTGGAAAACCATTGATTAAAATAACACCGGCAGTACATTCAGTTCAATCTCCTTCAAACGGTGTCAAGGGAAAAGATTTCAAATTTATAATTTCCAAATAAAATAAAATTTTCTCCTGCGATGACATGCTGTTTCAGATGCAAATACATACCGTGAGGATTTCACGGTCTAAGTCGTCACCCACATGTTAGACTGGACTGCTTATGAGGAGTTCATGGTTCGAATCCTGAGTCAGACCTACTGGAGTTTTTTTAATGGTTTCCCACGCTCCTTCCACGCCAATATGGATAGATTACCGCAAAACAAAATGTTCCCGTCTTCATACCTAGTCCATTAGGGTAATTATCACATATTTTTATAACTGAAAAGGTAGTAAGACCCGGTGTTAAAAAAAAGAGAGATGGAGAGAACAAAAGAGAAATAGGATCTCCTTTAGCCTCTTATTTATAAAATAAACAAACACAAAAAGTTTTACGATCGAGGAAAAGAGGCAAATCGGGCCTCCGTAAGTGTTGGGAGGAGTATAGAAACCATGTGATGCTCTATTTGACCTTGGCAGCTTGCATCAATCACCTGTCGATATTATTAAGATTATTGTTGCTGTCTTATTTTTTTAAAGCAAAGTTCCGATCGTTCGACTTGACGAGGGTGATTACGACTCTTCAATAAACACAAACAGATATCGATACTGCCCGGCCACAGTTGACACTGTCTGTGAAGTGAATGTAAGTGAAAGAAAGGAGAAAGGAAATACAGTAAACTCTCGATTCTACGACCCCAGGAATAGCGTCCCTCTCGAAGTAACGACCCTTTTTTGGGGAACCGTGAAAAATGTGGGGAAAAAGGTTGAAAAGTTTAAGGTAATCGGCTGTAAAATGTGTTTGTTGCATTTATTTAGGTCGCTGCTTTGCAATTATCTTTGTGAGCGCTGTATTACTAGTAACTGGGGTGGGTCAGGTATAAAAATAGACACCACCTCGTCAATGCCAGCCAATAGCACTTGACTCTGTCCACCCCCTCCCACAAGCAAGACAATGTTTCCCCGCGCGCGACTGCCGCTACATCACGCGCCAGGCTTGCTTTTGCCATTGTTATTTCGATTCTCGATTTGGTTACTATTTTGGTTTGATTTTGTGAACAATTTTTGACGACCCATGCTATTGTTTAACATTGTTATTTTGATTTGGTTACGTTTTTGGTTGGATTTTGTGAACGATTTTTGATGACCCACGCTATTTGTTGTCTAAAAAATGCAATTTTTTCGTATGAAGGTCAGGGGTGGAACAAAATCTGTTAAAATTCCAATAACGACCCCTTCGAAATAACGACCCTTTTCCAGAGAACCGTGAAAGGTCGTAGAATCGAGAGTTGACTGTATTACGCCAAGTAACAAGAACACAGATTACAAATATTAACATCGGAATACAAAACTAATGTATTATAGCTTCCCATCTTAGGTTAACTCGGGGTGATTTTTATTCCACCTGAAGGGGGCCATCTTGGTAAGCAAGAAATATCCGTGCACACTTTCAGCTCTAACTAAATATTTAATTCTACGATGCGTTATCGACTGGAAAAGGCTGTGGTTTCATCGACTGGCGAAAGGCGTTCGATAAGGTGAAAAGGAAGAAACTGGTGGAAATATTCAATAAGATCGGCATCAACTGGAGGGACAAAGGGCTGATTACAAACCTGTACCTGGGACAGCAAGTGAAGGCGAGGCTGGATGATGGAGGGACAAAGGGCTGATTACAAACCTGTACCTGGGACAGCAAGTGAAGGCGAAGCTGGATGATGGAGAGACAGAGGGCTGATTACAAACCTGTACCTGGGACAGCAAGTGAAGGCGAGGCTGGATGATGGAGGGATACTATGTCACCCAGTCTGTTCAACTCGTATGGCGAGTGTGTGGTCAGAGAAGCCCTATAGAAACTTGGCAATTTCAGGATAGGATGAGTCTTCGAAGCAATACAAATGGAGATGATCTAGCATTGATGACTAAAAATAAGGAATAGTTGCAAGAAATGATGGACCAGCATGAAATGACATGGATATGAACATTAAGAAGTCAAAATGTGATGGCGATTACAAAAAATAAACAGCAGCTGAAAATTAAAATTAAAAACCAGTAGGTGGAAAGCATTGAGCAGTCTGCTGACAAAGCAAGGAAATTAGGTCGAGTATTGCCATGGCCAAGGAAGCTTTCAACAAGAATAGGTTATTGCTGACAAGAAAGTTGAGATTGGAACTGAGGAAGAAACTGATGAAATGATACATTTGACGAAGAAATTTAAACTTTTAGGAAGATGAAAAATAATTACCAGTATAGCTTTAAAATGTGATGCTGAAGAAGACTTGAGAAGATCAGGTAGACAGACATACAGGGGGTCAAATTAACAAGTCCTAAGAAGAGTGGTGAGAAGATCAGGTGGACAGACAGGGGGACAAATTAACAAGTCCTAAGAAGAGTGGTGAGAAGAGAACCATTTTGGATGTGATTCTTCGGTACAAAGCAAATTGGATCGGACATATCTTTAGGAACTGTCTTCTGCACGATGTCATTGAAGGAAAGGTTGAGGAAAAGATGAGCTTAGGAAGGAGGAGGCAGAGGACAGGGTGCATTGGCAGTCTAAGTTCACTGACAAAAGGAATGGACTGATTGTAAGACAGATAATAATAATAATAATAATAATGGCTCACGATAAAATATAGTCGTCAGACTTAAACATGGCTTTTCCCTCCATTTAGAATCCTGTATTTTGTTAATATGAACAAATGTGTGAATATATGATATTAGCTCCTTTTCAACGACTGCTTAGTCATATTATCTGAGATATAAGAATAGTTTTGATGAAAAAGGGCTCTAGATTTAGGTTTCCTCTAACAAATACAGCCATTGTTTGATATTTGAGAACTAGCAGCGAGCTTTCCTCTTTACCTTGAGATAAGAAGCTTCCTCTAACTAATACAGTCATTGTTTGATATTTGATTCAAATAAGATGTTTTATTTTCCCTCTTTCTTATTGACTTGACAAAGAGAGTATATGTTCATACAGAATATAGAAGTAGTTCCATAAAACGACACAGACAATTATATTTTAAGCCGTGTGGCCTGAGAGCGTTTGATACTTTCTTGCCGACCGATGCAACTTTCATCCCACCTTAACTAACATACAGTTCTGGTCATAATAAAAGTTAATATGTCCACACGAAATACTTCCTATGGATGGTACAGTACTTACAAAACCTTCAATAACACAATAACACGATTTATTCAAAACAAATTACATTTAAAACACCTATTAACACACCACTAAACTATTTTTCTTACTCAGGGCTGCTCATGATATTTCATATATTAATTCCTCCGTCAGTCGTGGGAAAAGGTTTTTTTTTTTTTTCTCTCCAAGGTATTAGAGTAAGTACTTGCTTGAAATATATTTGAATAAAACACACACTTCAAAGACGTAGGAGAAACGACATGTATTGGATACGGCTCATTCTCGACATTGAAATTGAAAAATGTTCACTTAAGTCTCCGATCGAAGGAAGAAAAGAATATTTAATAAGCCATATTACTCTATTTCAAGGACGCATTCAACTTGTCCGTGAGGAGTGTTGCAGTACGACTCTTCTAATTTATTATTATTATTTAATATTTGAATGGGATGAAATTATTCTCTTGTCATGATAAAAAAAAACCGGCCAGTCCTTTTCATCAACCTCGTCACATTGTAAAGGTGTTTGTCGGGGATAACACGTGCATAAACACATAAATCACGCGCTGCGATCTGAAGGTGACGACACGGTTTTGATATTCATCTCCAGTGCGGTGATGACGTCACAGTTTAATAAATACCGAGGGATAGGGGGAGGATGGTTTGGGTTCTTGACCCTGTATCTAGTGCAAGGGGGGTTCTTAATCTATTCTTGAGGGGAATCTGATAAATGACCGACCACTAAGTTTAAAGGTATGGCAGTCCATGATGTCGATGGAAATAGGAACCTAAAATGAAAACTAGTTGTTTTTTTAAGGCGCAGTGGCTAGTGTGTGCAATCCTTTGTTTACATCTCCATGAAACCATGTTCTGTGTAATTATCTTTTATTAAAATAACTCAATTCTCACTTGAGTGGTTTGGTGCAACAAATGAGTGGATTTCCGACGCCTTAGCTCGGGCGGTAGAGCGCGTCTACCTACGGAGCTAAAGGTCCCGAGTTCAAATGGTTTCTTTTGGAGCAATATTTGACTTATTTCAACAACAAAAAACCACTGCCTTAACATGTGTTTCTTACAGCCCCGAATTGAAATTAATTAACCAGAACTTTAAGATTATGGGAATTATTCTCATTTCGAGAAAAATACCTCGATACAAGTCAGGAATCGAACCTGGGACATGTAGAGCGCAGTAGCCACGGTCCCTGACCATTATACCACGAGGCCAGTTAACTCGTCAATTAAAACACGAGCATGATCACGATGAACTATTGAACTATATTATTGAACTGATTATTTATTTAAATGAACTAAATGACAACTATTCCTAAAAACGAACGAACCGTTTCTTCCAAGTCTTCAGCAGACAACTCAATAATGACGTCAACGGTGTGTTTGGTTGGTAGCCTCAAGGACTAGGTAATTACAAGGGGGTAGTATCGTTCAGGCTTACTAATAGGGGTTGTTTTGTGGTCCCATCCCTTACTTGTGACCCCCTGGCTGGTTGAAAGACTAACCACTGGTATCAAGCAGTAGCAGACCATCAAGAGTAACATAGATCTGTGGTTATAAACAGTAGTCCGCGTACCCCTGCGGGAACGTGAAGATATCTTAGAGTGTTCGTTTAAGTTTAAATTATATATATATGTTATTTCCCGATAAAGACTGCATAGTCAGGGTCAGATTTAAAGATGGCTACTAGAGACCGGGACTTAAGTATCTAAAAACGCCGATTTTGTTTTAGATGTAGATTAGAGAATAAAGAATATGTGTAACTTGTATTATAAATCAACCATTTTGGAGGTACAAGTTGAAGACAAATTATAACTATAGGTACGCGAAATAAAAAGTTGAATACCATTTTTTTTATCTCCAGGTATAAACATGAGTCACTGTGGTGATCGTGCGGTATAAGGCTTTAGACCCACAATGCACCTGTTGGCAGTTGACAGGAGGTACAAAATTAAGCCGAAGTCACTTTCCTTACTAATGAGGGTGCAATTTTCCATATATGGGTTTACTAAATAACACACTTGCCTCCAATGCACCCTGTCCTCTGCCTCCTTCTTCCTAAGATCCTCTTTCCCTCAACCTTTCCTTCTATGACGTCATGCAGAAGACAGTTCCTCCTAAGAATGTGTCCGATACAGTTTGCTTTGTACCAAAGAATAACATCCAAAATAGTTCTCTTCTCACCACTCTTCTTAGGACTAGTTCATTTGTCCCCCTGTCTGTCCACCTGATCTTCTCACCACTCTTCTTGGGACTTGTTCATTTGTCTCCCTGTCTGTCCACCTGATCTTCTCACCACTCTTCTTGGGACTTGTTCATTTGTCCCCCTGTCTGTCCACCTGATATTCTCACCACTCTTCTTGGGACTTGTTCATTTGTCCCCCTGTCTGTCCACCTGATCTTCTCACCACTCTTCTTAGGACTTGTTCATTTGTCTCCATGTCTGTCCACCTGATCTTCCCACCACTCTTCTTGGGACTTGTTCATTTGTCTCCCTGTCTGTCCACCTGATCTTCTCACCACTCTTCTTGGGACTTGTTCATTTGTCCCCCTGTCTGTCCACCTGATATTCTCACCACTCTTCTTGGGACTTGTTCATTTGTCCCCCTGTCTGTCCACCTGATATTCTCACCAGTCTTCTTGGGACTTGTTCATTTGTCTCCCTGTCTGTCCACCTGATCTTCTCACCACTCTTCTTAGTACTTGTTCATTTGTCTCCCTGTCTGTCCACCTGATCTTCTCACCACTCTTCTTAGGACTGGTTCATTTGTCCCCCTCTCTGTCTACATGATATTCTCAAGTCTTCTGAAACACATTTCAAAGCTCTCCAAGTATTTATTTTCCATCTTCCTGAGAGTCCACGTTTATGTTCCAGATGTAGCATTTCACCAGTTTCTTCCTCAGTTCCAAACTCAACTTTCTGGTCAGTAGTAACCTCTTCTTGTTGAAAGATTCCTTGTCAATGGCAATCTTCTACCTGATTTCCTTGATGCAATAGGCATTCTTTGTCATCAGATTTCCCAGTTTTTTTTATGTATGGCCTACTTTTATTCCGACGATAGAAATGAGTAAATAATAGATGGCGATTACTAATTTATCTATATGATAAAGTAGTTACATTTTCTACTTGAATAATCTAGATCTAGAAGTTTTAATTTCTCCCGAACTAAAAATAAAGGTGAATTTACATATTTGTGTGTGTGTATCTGGGTCTACAAACGAAACTATTTGATAGAATTTTTTCAAACTTGATATTAATATGATAAATGGTCATACAAGAAGATATAAAGATTATAATCTTGATATAAAATTAAGGGTGGTTTACCGAAAACAGATATATATATATATATATTTTTTTTAATTTGAAATATTTTTAAATTGGCTTCAAACTATTTCGTTCAAAATGTTTGTCTTTGGGACGTTTCAAATAAAGAGTTTTTCTTCTTTTTTTATGTAAAATAAAAACATTTGAGGTTGTTTATATTTAACCACTAAATGATTTTTGAAAACTAAGAAAAAATATATTTTTGAAATATTAAATTTAAAAAAATTGTGATAACAATTTCGTTTAAAATGGAGATTTGAAGAGTGTTTCAATTAAAATTAAAATAACGTGTTTTTTAAAGTAAGAAAAAATAAAATTAATGCTTGTTTACTGATAGCCAAATTTTGATTTTTTTCTTTTCCAAGTATCGCGTCTACTATGGGTACGGGCTGTACGTCAATGCCCTAATTACGTTAGTAGGTTGAGAATTACAAAGGTTGAATTTCTTAAAGGCAATCCACCCGCATTTTTTTGGAGGGAAAATGGAAATTCAGTCCACCCAAAAAAGATTCGAACCCATATCTTCCAGTCTGGGACCTTCTAGTCTATTACGAGTGTGACACCTTAGACTGTGTGGTCACAGAAGTGGATGTAAATGTTGCAAACTATAATAGACTATGTAAGAAAGTATGCAGGGTTGTTTGGGATAATTCTGTGACGTCACATGGATTTACTTGAGAAGATCTCGGAAGACAGGCAGCGTCTGCCGCTAGAGTCATCTAGCGGCTTTCCGCGGAAACACGAGCGCCCGGTCACGATGACTGGACATAATATTATTTGCCAGGTCACCCTAAACTACACTACGTTACCTTACTCAATGAAAGAAATCGGGGTGGGGTTTATCATTTTTAGCTTCCTAAGTCCATTCATGACTCGCCAAGAAACAATAGAACACAGCCAAGAGAATCTGTAAGAACCCTATCTGAAGAATTAAAGTCATTTTACAATCAGAATTACAAATAATTTTTTTTTGAAAGGAATTTAACATAGGTCGGGGTTCTCTTGAAAAATATAGCACTAAGCATAGCTTGATTTTGGTTGAAAAAAAATTATAGAAAATGTTAACATATTTCTTTGCGGCCGGGATTCAAACTCCGATCATACTTAACGGACCTGTACATGGAGTTACGCACAGAAGAATATTTGTCGAAAGATTTGGTCTGATTCTCGAGATATTGGTTTAGTAATGAAGACAATGGGGGATGTGGTGTAATTATAGTGGAGGGAGGGGGACGAGAGGTGTGGTGTAGGTCCCAGGCCCGCCTCGCCCGGCGCGCATTACCGCCAGATGATGGGTATTCTAATGATCCCGTCATGCTCAGCGCACACCTCCACATAAATCACCCATGGACCACCCCCTTCCCCCCACCCAAGAGAGAGCCCGGGTCATGGCAGAAAACAGAGCCTTAAGAGAGATCAGCGGTGCATCAGTGAGACGGGTTGCTCACGTTTAGAAGGCGCGTCTTACTACCCGTCCGGGTTATACGACTATGTACTAATTACTTTAATCGGTTAGGATTTGGGACAGTTAAAAGTTATAGGAAGTGAACCCGCATTAGCGTGGAGGAAGAGTGTAATTTTTTTTTTTTTTAGGAAAAATTACACCCAGATTCACCCGAGCGAGATTCGAACCTCCCCGTTTACGGCAGTAAAGCTCAACACGAAACTAGCGCGTTAGTTAACTACGTCAACAAAGCGGGTCACACATTATTTAAAAAGTAGTTTCTTTTTTTAAAAAATACAGTTTATATCAAAATGTAGGCGAAAATTATCAATATGTTGCTGACCAGTAAAAAATTGTATTTTATGAGTTTAAAGTTTAAAAAAATATAACGTTGCTTTACGCGAGAATTTCTTATGAGATTCAAAATGTTAGAAACCTAGATCTATCCCTCAACTAAGGTGGGACAAGATAAAAGGTCACTTTTTGTTTACAGTATTTATTGAAAAACATTTTTCGGTCAAAATAAATAAAATATTGCTACAATACAAACATAGAATTTAATTTTCTTCAACTGGTGATAACAGTTTATGAATATTTGTCCAAAATGTTCTGGAATTTAATGACAACTTTTTCTCTGTATTTGTTAGAGGAAACTTGTTATCTGAAGGTAAAGAGGAAAGCTCGCTGCTAGTTCTCAAATATCAAACAATGACTGTATTTGTTAGAGGAAACTTCTTATCTCGAGGTAAAGAGGAAAGCTCGCTGCTAGTTCTCAAATATCTAACAATGACTGTATTTGTTAGAGGAAACTT
>CABFVZ010001219.1:213747-228504 GCA_902151445.1 Timema monikensis
CTGGGACAATAGAACAAGTAATATCCAGATCAAACAGTTGGCAACGCTGGGACAATAGAACAAGTAATATCCAGGTCAAACAGTTGGCAACGCTGGGACAGATCAAACAGTTGGCAACGCTGGGACAATAGAACAAGTAATATCCAGATCAAACAGTTGGCAACACTGGGACAATAGAACAAGTAATATCCAGGTCAAACAGTTGGCAACGCTGGGACAATAGAACAAGTAATATCCAGGTCAAACAGTTGGCAACACTGATTGTATGAGAGGAAATAATGGCCGAAAAGGCAAGAGGGAGATTTTTTATTATGTCGACAGCGAAAGAGTTTAAAAAACAACTGAACGTGGAATTCTTTTCATCTGCGAAAGACAATTATAATTTCGCTATACCCCCTTTCCCCCTTAGCCAACCAAACACATTTTGTTTTAACGACTTATTTGAGTTATTTATTTTGCTTAGGTTTTTTTTATATCTATATCTGTTTTTTTTAATCGCATTTTTATACTTGGAAACTTAATTTTGTATACACTTTGTATAAAGCGCTCAGTACCGACAAAACTCTTTATTTATGATTGATCTTTACCAGAAACTGATCTTAGACCGTGATAAAGAATGTTTCATTACATTTGAACTTATTTATTTATACCATTTTTTAAAATAAATTATATAGAAATAAAAATAGTTTTTATATGTGTATGACTAAACGCTATACCGACTCTAAATTAACAAACTTTTAAAATACAACAATAAATTTCATCCTGATAAAAATTTTGGAATTTTCTTTTTATGAAATGTATTTATTTATAACTAAATAAAGATTTCTTCGAATATATTCACATTAAGTTCCTTCGTTCCGTTGCTTATCTTACTACCCGTCCGGGGAACACTTATTATACTGAGAGCGTGAGAATTGAGAAGGTAGAATATTGACTAAGTGTACTCCTCATTTGCACTTTAAGGTAACCAGCGTACCATTTTTATTTCCACTATGGTGTAGTTAATAAGATAGGGTCATAGTGTAAATAGTCAAGGTAGGACTGCTACCGTGCTTAGTTCCCCTATGGAGTATCTTATAAGATAGGGTCCGTCTGGTTCTAGCTGTATTACCTACCTAACCTAGGTGTTATCTGGGGGGTGAGACGGGCTCTTGTAACCATAGGACCTCCGGAAATATGCCACACCAACTAGTTTACATATTTAAACTTTAATTAAAAAAAACAAGCGGGCGGCGCTGTAAAGAAGAAGTCGTTTGGTAGGGGCAAAAAAAAACTGAGATCCATAAAAAACTAAAGTGTGTTTGTAAAAACAACAGTTGGTTGGGAAACGAAAGGCTATTCTCGAGTTTTATTGATGGTTTTTCTATCGGGGCGGCAATAAAACTATTAAACAACATTATGTCAAAATTATATTGTTGCTCAGATTAATAGGAAATAAGCCATCCTCAGGGTTGAGTGGTTAGGAAAGCTGACTACCGACAAAACTGTTACCCATGGTTCCATGCATACGTTATATGGCCGAGTGGTTAAGGAACCTGAATATAGATCAAAAATAGAGCACGGGGAAAATATTACAAAAAGTTTGTCTCTGAGAAACGATCTCGCCCAGGGTAGCCACGCAATGCATAGCACTGCTACCACGGGTTGCCCGTGCTGTGTTCTCCCCTGGCGGCGGGGATCGGTACTCACCTCGTTTCTGCATGTAGCTGAAGAGGTCGTCTAGGAACTCTTTCCGTTTGGGGTTGTCGTCAATCTCGTACAGCTGTGAACAGGAACACGGCGACATTTCAGATTCCGGTCTTTCGACAAGCCTAGGCAGTGTTCCCTCCTAGTTGTCAGTCACTATAGTGTGTTCCCTCCTAGTTGTCGGTCACTATAGTGTGTTCCCTCCTAGTTGTCGGTCACTAATAGTGTGTTCCCTCCTAGTTGTCGGTCACTATAGTGAGTTCCCTCCTAGTTGTCGGTCACTATAGTGTGTTCCCTCCTAGTTGTCGGTCACTATAGTGTGTTCCATCTTAGTTGTCGGTCACTATAGTGTGTTCCCTCCTAGTTGTCGGTCACTATAATGTGTTCCCTCCTAGTTGTCGGTCACTATAGTGTGTTCCCTCCTAGTTGTCGGTCACTATAGTGTGTTCCCTCCTAGTTGTCGGTCACTATAGTGTGTTCCCTCCTAGTTGTCGGTCACTATAGTGTGTTCCCTCTTAGTTGTCGGTCACTATAGTGTGTTCCATCCTAGTTGTCAGTCACTATAGTGTGTTCCATCCTAGTTGTCAGTCACTATAGTGTGTTCCATCCTAATTGTCAGTCACTATAGTGTGTTCCATCTTAGTTGTCTGTCACTATAGTGTGTTCCATCTTAGTTGTCTGTCACTATAGTGTGTTCCCTCCCAGTTGTCTGTCACTATAGTGTGTTCCCTCCTAGTTGTCAGTCAATATAGTGTGTTCCCTCCTAGTTGTCTGTCACTATAGTGTGTTCCCTCCTAGTTGTCGGTCACTATAGTGTGTTCCCTCCTAGTTGTCAGTCACTATAGTGTGTTCCCTCCTAGTTGTCGGTCACTATAGTGTGTTCCCTCCTAGTTGTCAGTCACTATAGTGTGTTCCATCTTAGTTGTCTGTCACTATAGTGTGTTCCATCCTAGTTGTCAGTTAAAGTACCCAAATTTCACCTGTCTTCCCTGGTTGACAATTCCTAAAGAATCTGTATTATTTTAAATTAGTGTTTCATGTTTGTGCAAAATAGCATTATTTTTCTTAGTGCCCAGTTAATATTTTCGATTCAATTATCACAATCATTCAAAATTAAACATATATTTCTCGGGATCGGAAGTACGATTGGCAACTTTTGAATTGGACAACTCTCCTTAAAGGTTTTTCCAGCAACTATTTTTAAATACCGACTATACCACAAAAATTACTTTATTAATATTTAAACATGACGTATTAATATTTTTGTATTCATATATTTTAAAATTGTGTCACTCTATGAAGGGGTTAAAGTGATAATTTGATGTGTTGTGTGATCTAAGTTAGATTCCAGTGATCTGTTGTGTGATCTATGTTAGATTTCAGTGATATGTTGTGTGATGTATGTTAGATTTCAGTGATCGGTTGTGATCTAAGTTAGATTTCAGTGATCGGTTGTGATCTATGTTAGATTTCAGTGATCGGTTGTAATCTAAGTTAGATTTCAGTGATCGGTTGTGATCTAAGTTAGATTCCAGTGATCTGTTGTGTGATCTAAGTTAAATTTCAGGACATTAAAAGATCTTCTTACAACAATACACTTGAAAATTGTTGTTGTGAGGCGTAATTCTTAATTATTTTCTCCTTTTGTTCTGTCTATCAAGCCAAGAGTCCCTGGTTCGATTTTCGGCATGGCCGAAAAATTCATCATTGCTGAAATGTGGATTTCCACTTTCACAGTGATAAATTAAGGGTTGAGCGCTGGATGTTGTGACGGCTCTATATTTAAGTCGTTTGTTGATGTAATCAGTCGGTTCAGGAAGTCCACGTTACATAAATACCTCGAATAAATGAGTGTATAAGTTTATTCTTGCTGTAATGTAATACAATTCTTGGTGACCTGGTGGTCTAGGGGTAAGGTGTTAGACTTCTGTGTTGGAGGTCCGGTGTCCAATCCTCGGTCCCGGCACAGATTTATCTGACTACCAAACCCTTCCTTCACCTCTGACAAGACGTGTATTAATCACAACTTGTGAATGTGGGGAATGCCAGGCCTCCACCGTGGTTCGGATCCCACTTTAAACTGTAGGTCCTACATTTCATCTCACAATCACCCTAACATCACACATTAGCGTGTGTTTAACCCGAATGGGTAGTAAGACGTGGTGATAATGATAGTAATAATACAATTCTTGCACTTGATTATAACAATGACTCAACTTTGAGCGAAGAATTGGGGCAGATGGGGGTGGGGGGGGGGGTGTCAAGTTAACCTTGAGAATTGAGTATAGTCTTCTCAACAGGGACGAGTGTGTTAAAAATATATTCGCGGTGAGTAATAACTGGAAGAAAATTGTTATTTTGACTAATAGTGAGAATAAAGGTTGTATATATTTTTAGTGAATTGGTGAAAATTCTCCAAGACTGACCAAGCGATTTCGCTGATATTTCCCCGTCAATCAGCGCTAACAAGAAATAATGTTGACTTATGGGAAGTGTACCCGCATTTGCATTTTAATTTTTATCATTATCATCACGTTCTACTACCTGTTCGGGTTATACGCACTTACACTAATGTGTAATGGTGGGGTGATTGTGAGATGAAATTAAGGACCTACAGTTTAACGTGGGATCCAAACCACGGTGCATATTATCCATTTGAGGTATTTAACGTACACTTTCTGATCCGATAATTATAGCCTACCAACGCAAGATTTATTCACTAATTAAATATATAGATGATACAATATCCCTCCCACAGTTATGCCAGAAATCAAACCCGGGACCCTTAACTCAGGAGACAAGACACGCTATCGACTGAGCTAAGGTGTCGGACATTACTCTCTAATCACACGGTTTGCTCCTGCGCAAAATTGATTCGANAACGCATTAGACAATATCTCAAATTGCGGGACCAAAAAAAAAGTTCTAACTATTATGTATATTATTATTAATATTCAAATGAAGAAATAAAAGTAAGTTGAAGTGTCCGATATCTTTTGACTTTACATAAAGTAGTGCGATAAAGCTAGGAGAAGAGTAAAAACACAAACTTTGATAAATGGTTAGTAAGTAGAATATGGACACGAATATATTATTAGTTGAAATAAAGGAAAGAAAGGGAGAAAAAGTAAAGGTTTAAAAGTGATTATTTGATATACAGTAGAACTGTTCCAATTCGATATCTAAAAAAAAATTCTCGGTAGCTGGTTCACAATAAATCGATAATTTCCAAATATTCTTCATATAAACAAACACATTTTATAATATTTATACTATATAAAATCCATATACACATTAAAAAAAAAACAAGAACATTCTAAACACAAAAATATAAAAGCTTGTAGAAATTATCAATCGGAAATTGCAGACATATCTCACAGTCACGTGACTACCTCATCACACAGAAACAATGAAATCCGAGCCCAACATTTCCCCTATTCTGGGAAACTTTATGTGACATCCTTGACATACATCGAGGAATTTAAAATAAATATCATTGGTTAGGTTTTAAATCAGCACAAACTAGGAAAAAACACACTGGCTAGGCTTCGAATTATATAAATATTTCCGTCTATAATTCGAATCATTTTTTTTTTTACCGTTGGTTTATATAAGAGTTTTATGGGGAGTATGAAGGTCTCAAATCAACAGTTTTTTTTAATTACCCAAAGAAGGACTAGCCAGATCATATTGTATCTACCAGCCATCGCGTATTTTCTAAACACAGCGTTATATTACGTACAGTAGCCTCATGGCTTCTTTGGTCCTGACTGACAGCTCACAGATGACAGCTGATGGCTTTAAAAAGTTACCAGACCAAATTATGGATCCCTACGCCAAACCAGATGATCTGCAAAAACATGTGTTTAGCAGCTGTCACTTCTGACAGTCAAAATGTAGGTATATACCTAAATGTTGACTGTCAGAAGTCCGCTGTGAGCTGTCAGCACCAAAGAAGCCACGGGACTACTGTAGACTCACGCGTTCCTAGCAACAGAAACAGGACATATTGACAAGGATAGTCATAATATAATTTTATCTGCCCTTTTGAAATTAGAGATATAACCAGTGGGTTATTGTAGCGATAGATACAGATTATTCAACTAAAATGTATTAACTTTTTATTGGGGAAGAGTTCTATAGAATAAGCCCTCACTCGACTTTATAGTTAAAAGATTATTTCAACAAAGTTTATAGACTAAACATAGATTTTAAGCTTTCGGTGTTTAGTTTGTTTTCCCCTCAACAGCGCCGTGAAGAGTAACTCATTTAATGAACCTAGAACATTATCTAGTGATTAACAACACGTGACCCGCTTCGGTGTTCGAATGGGTTAAGGCGTCACTGACTGGCCTGCCGATGACGGAGAGATGAGAAGTTCGAATTTCTGTTGGGTGTAGTGAGAGTGGTTTCTCTTAAATGGTTTTCAACTTCCCTCCACGGAAATTCTGGTACATTTCTTATAAATATAGCCTTCCTCCTCCCTAAAATCCATCAGCGTAGTTAGTACATTGGCGCATAACTCGGAACGGGTAGTAAGACGCGGTGCTGAAATAGTTTATAATAAATGAATTAATGATCATATCTGATTTTAATTATTCAATAAAATAATTAATCAAACATTAATTGACCTATTAACATATTCATTCGTACATCGCTATTTCAACAGCGAAAAGGTCATTTATAAGAAAAGTGGACTGTTTTTGAAAAGAGAGAGAAAGAGAGAAACTATTCTACTCGCAGTTCTCGTTATACGGGGTGGGTTAGTCCCCTCTGGCCGCGAACCACCCACGTGTGAAACTCGATCCAGACGGATCCTCTCGAGGTCAAAGGTTGAAACGTTCGGGAACTGTTGAAGTTACGAAATTAATTCCAAGCTTCGGTTTGGAAATAGTTATTGGCTTATATTATTTTACTTGGGCGTTCATCGATCGGTTAACCGGTTAATAGGGATAATGGCAGCACACCCGCACATCCGGGGAACTAGGATCTTCGGGAGAAAACAGGAGAAACACAAGACATTCTTTTGTTTATGTACAAAACAAGAGAAAAGACAAGACATTCTTTTGTTCCTGTACAAAACAAGAGAAAAGACAGAATATTCTTTTGTTTCTGTACAAAACAAGAGGAAAAACAATAGAAAAGACAAGACATTCTTTTGTTCCTGTAAAAAAAAGGCAAGGAAAACGCATTTAAAAAAAAATTAGATTAGGGAAACCAAAAAGCATGGGCCTGATTTCTCAAAAGAAAGAAATAGCCATGTCCAATATCCACTTTGCTCAAGACAAATGTACAGGAAGCGTTGATATTAATTACCATCGGTAGTAACGTTTCTACTGGGGAAATATTTGATTTACTTTGTACAGAAAGATGGTTTCATGTAATAAGAAACTGTAAAAATACGGACCTCAGCCCGTTAATGTCCTCACGGAAGGAAACCCAACTGACGGTTATAGATTATAAGCCAGCCTACATCCAGGTGTATTCTCTCCGATATCAGAGCGGATGCGTCAGGTAAACGGGGAACGCAGACGTTTAGTAACGTAAAGCCACCCAACCAACCGAACATCCCGGACAATGGTATATAATGCCCGGTTTATCAGGGTCTGCATTTCAACCCGCATGATAATACCGGCTAATGGACTCTCTTTAATTGCGCCTTTCAGTTAACGGGGCCCCCTCCGACACGTCCTGGTCGAGATTAGCGAAACAATCGAAGGTAAGTTTGCGTAACGCTGCGTGGTTTATTTATGTAAGCGAGTCACCGAACATTTATTATTACTCAGATATCAGAGGCGTGCGCAGAAATAATGTTGGACATATTGGGCCCAGCTAGTGCGGTGGCCGCACGGTCTAAGGCGCTACTCTCGCAGTAGACTATAGACTGACGGTGACGGGGAGATATAGGTTCGAAACTCGGTCGGGTGTAATGAGGGCGGGTTTAAAAAGAATTGTTTTCTACTCTCCCTCCACGCAAATGTGGGTAGACTCCCTATACATAAATAAACTTTCCTCGTCCCGTGACGGGTAGTATGACGCGATGCTTCAAAAAGTAAAATATATTGGGCCCCATTTAAAATACGTTGCCTACTTGGAGATTTAAAGTTAAGTTGCGAAGCGGGTTGCATCCTAACTTGACGACCCTAAGCAGTCTAAGCACTATCACACTTAGACACCAATATACGAAATAGAAAGAGAGGGAAGAAAATAAGCAGTTCATCCTGAGATAACTCTTGTTTATCTACTGATAATACTTACCCTCTTCCTCTGACGAGTTTATACAAGGATTGTCAGACCTACGGCCCGCGGGTATTTTCGTTTATATCAGGTATTCAACACGTCCTTTCTGAACACATTGATTAGATCAACACATGAGAATTTCTATGAGCGCTCGTGAAAGGACCTACCAATTTTGCCCGGAAAGGTATCTTCACGTTTTACATGTCCACAATCGACACGGGACCGATGGCTTCACTTCCCCTCCGAAGGAAGTTGTGCTACGGATTTTTAATGCCCAAGAAAAATCCCTCGACCTCGGCTGGGTTTGAACCCACGAACATCGGGTCCTGGGGCGAGCCCTTTATCACCTTTAATCGTCGGAGGACCCGATGTTCGTGGGTTCAAAACCTGCCGGGGCTTCAACGGATGTTTCTTGAGCGATAACAATCCGTAGCACAACTTTCTTCGGAGGGGAAGTGTGAAGATGTCGGTCCTTATGTCGATTGTGGACATGTAAGACGTGAAGATACCTTACCCGGCAAAATTGGTAGGTCCTTTCACGAGCGCTCATAGAAATTCTCGTGTGCTGATATAAATGAAAATGGACCTTGTCCGGAGTCTCATCATCTCGTCAAAAGAGAAGGAAACAGAAGGGCAAGAGGGGGGGGGAGGGGGTTAATCTCCCCCTTACAAGATGAAGATGTGACCCCCACATCTTAGAACCTTCACTATAACTCACTCATTAATGAACCTCAGAAACATTATTAAAATTCTTCCAAATGCTCATTTATTTCCTCTCCCCCTTTTGATTCTAAATGTTAATAACTACCAAACTTTTTTATTTTATTTTATTTGGTCCTAGAAGGTTAAACTTCGTTCAACGGTAATAGATTACTTTCTACGAGAGAGAGATAGAAAGAGTGAAAATAAAGAATGAACATTAAAATAAAGATTAGAAGTTGGAAGAAGAGAGGGGGGGGGNAGGGATTATTGTGCTACTAGGACAGAAGGTAGGTAGTGATTATTGTGCTACTAGGACAGAGAGAGATAGGGATTATTGTGCTACTAGGACAGAAGGTAGGTAGTGATTATTGTGCTACTAGGACAGAGAGAGATAGGGATTATTGTGCTACTAGGACAGAAGGTAGGTAGTGATTATTGTGCTACTAGGACAGAGAGAGATAGGGATTATTGTGCTACTAGGACAGAAGGTAGGTAGTGATTATTGTGCTACTAGGACAGAGAGAGATAGGGATTATTGTGCTACTAGGACAGAAGGTAGGTAGTGATTATTGTGCTACTAGGACAGAGAGAGATAGGGATTATTGTGCTACTAGGACAGAAGGTAGGTAGTGATTATTGTGCTACTAGGACAGAGAGAGATAGGGATTATTGTGCTACGAGGACAGAGAGATATAGGGATTATTGTGCTACTAGGACAGAGAGATATAGGGATTATTGTGCTACTAGGACAGAAGGTAGGTAGGTATTATTGTGCTACTAGGACAGAAGGTAGGTAGGTATTATTGTGCTACTAGGACAGAGAGATAGGTAGGGATTATTGTGCTACTAGGACAAGGGAGATAGGGATTATTATTATTATACTAGGACAGAGAATTGATTGTTGGAGGGCAAATTGAAGATTCGTGATTGTAGATTGTAAGGTGAAGCCATGATCGCGCGACACGCGAGCTCCTCAACAGATTAATAAAAACAGGAGGGGAACCTCTCATGGACGTACAAGGGAGAACGACATAAGACAATTAACAAAAAAAAGAGTTGTAGTAGAGAAGTTGGGGTTGATTTGGCCAGAGAGAAATGAGAGGTTATCAGTTACCGTCCTCGGTTTAACCCTCCTCTATACCTTGAGCGTGATATAAAACCGCAACACCTTCAGTCCATAGGAGCCCACCCGAGCATCCATCATGGCTTTATCGCACCCACGTTGACGGGCCAACAAATTAAAAAGAGGGGGGAAAGGGGGAGTTGGCTTTTCCAGAGGTCTCTCGGGTGAGTAATGGACCATCAACAGAGAGAGAAAGAGAGAGAACAGACGCTATCAAAAACAAAGAGGAGGTAAATATCAAATATGGAGATGAGAGATTAATTCACACGATCGTATTAATGGAGGTTGACCCAGAATGCTTTGCAACACAAACTACAGTTAGTATAAGATTATGTAACCTCTAGAAGTAATATATTCTTACGAGTAGTATAAAACAGATAATGGGCGTTTTTCAATTATTATTCAGTCATTTTTTTATTACTGTGCTTGGGACCTACTGAATATAGGTACGTTTGATTCAATAGTAATATTCTGGATTCCCCTAGTATTGTCAGTATAACTCACCGCGGCTCAATCACTCCACCAGTTAACGAGATAACCTCCAGTATCCTCAGTACAACTCACAGCAGCTCAATCACTCCACCAGTTAACGAGATACCCCCAGTATCCTCAGTACAACTCACAGCAGCTCAATCTCTCCACCAGTTAACGAGATACCCCCAGTATCCTCAGTACAACTCACAGCAGCTCAATCACTCCACCAGTTAACGAGATACCCCTCTCTCCCCCCGACTATTAATCTAGGTCGGTTCACCAGACAAGAGCAGTTGATATTTGAAAACGTTTCTTACCAGCCTGGCCCCGAGGGGGCCCAATACAGAGCATGCGCAGTGGGCGGGGCACAGCCGCATTACGGGACAATGAAAAATATCATCCTCCACCCCCTTGCCCTCCACCAAACATGCCACCCTGAGGTCCATAGCACCCATTTCTAGCGATTTAATTTCGAGCTATGAGTGGGCGCGAGAGTGAAATATATATAAGAGATCTAGTCCAGTGTTCCATGATCTAGTCCAGTGGTTCCTAAGTCCTGTGTTCCATGATCTAGTCCAGTGTTCCATGATCTAGTCCAGTGTTCCATGATCTAGTCCAGTGTTCCATGATCTAGTCCTGTGTTCCATGATCTAGTCCAGTGTTCCAAGATCTAGTCCAGTGTTCCATGATCTAGTCCAGTGGTTCCTAGCCTGAAGAGAGGAGCCTTTTCGGGTAAATAGTTCGAAAGAAATCATTCTGGAATATTCTTTCATTCTTTAAGATGCTCCCTGTTATATATGTTTCCAGAATGGAAGAAAAGAGAGAGAGAAAGTGTTCTGGAAGTTATGTTTCATAAGTATTTGCGATTGGGGTGGGGGACAGTTAACAAAAGAGCATCGTTGTTAACAGCAAATATGTAAATATCCCCCGGGTGGATGTGAAGATTTCCTAACACATGTGGATAGGCCTACATTTGGTTTTATATTTTGAAACTGTTCATTAATTTGAAATATATTATGGGTGGGAACTTTTGATTTTAATTATTACTAATAAATGAAAAATATATTTAACTACGAGATTATGTTTAAAATTTCAATATCTAAAGTTCTAATAATTGTGATGTTCTTAAAAATAATCTTTATCGTGGATTTTAATAAAAGGTTTTCAGGGTGGCTACAAAACATATTTTACAAAATTTCCTGATTTTTCCAGGTTTTCCAGGCAATATTTTTCCAGTTTTATTGGTGGATTTTGACTTTAGTTTATTTATTATTGATCATATATTAACAAAAGTTTGTAACTACTAAACATAAACAGTTTTATCAGTTATTTTAATAATTAAAATGTTATTTTATTTAGGTATTGTTAAGTTTTGTTTAAGTGTTTAGTTGCAAAATTAATGGGATATTTTAGACCTATTTTTTAATCTCCTGTCTTTTCCTTATTTTTAGTTAAATTCCCTGACATTTCCCTGTCATCCAAAAATTCCCCGACTGTCCCAGGTTCTGTCCGCCTGTCTATCTGTAGCCACCATGGTTTTTTTTTTACTACCACTCAATCTTTTTTCTATGTTCTTTTTTAATCTTTCCCCAAAATCCCTCGGAACACCGCCGGTTGGGAAAAACGCTGGTTTACTAGACATTGCATTTAGTTAACAGCGTCGCTGACCATATGGTCTAAGGCGCTACTCTCACAATATACTAGAATGCCAAGGACGGGTAAATCGAGGTTCGAATCCCGGTAAGTGGTTTCCCTTAAATGTTTTTTTTTTTTCAAATTTACTTTTAAAATTCAACCTTCTTAATCACAACACATCAGTACAATTAGAATATAGGCGTAAAAACCGAACGGGTAGTAAGGCGCGGTGTTAGTCAATTATTTAAATTCCCTGACTTTTTTGTTTATTTTAGATTTAATTCCCTAACATTTCCCCGTTTTCTCTGATATAAATTTCCCATACTTTTCCAAATTTTCCTCGCCTGTACCCAACAAACCACGCAGGAAACTTGACGCGAGTCTTTTTTTTTTCATCCCCGCGTCTTACTACCCGTCCGGGTTGTACGCTTATGTACTAATTACGATATTGGTTTTAAAAATTGGGAAGGTTTTATATAGAGAAAGTTTACGAACATTTACGTGGAAAACTATTTTTAGAAATAACCTCAGTAGACCCGACTAGGATTAGAACCACGATCTCCCTGTCATCGGTAGTCTGGTCTACCACAAAAGTAGCGCCTTAAGCCATGCGGCCACCGACGAGGGTAACGTACTATTTTTTTTTAAACTGTCGTGAAAAAACAGCAGTTTCGTTATTTAAAAATGCTCTCGAGAATATGTTTAAGGGACTTCCCCCGCGATCCGAGTGTTTTAGGTTGACGGGAGGTTTCAATCCCGGCCCGGAGATGAGGAGGTGTCAACTCTGACACCCGCAGGTGTCGTCTATAGAGGCTGTTATCTTATCTCCACACACCTACACCTGCAGGCGGTTTAAACGCCTCCTCTGTCTGATAGGATGTACGCGCGATTAAACAGCGCGAAGGCCCAACACCTCAGCCTCGTGACCACTGGTACAGCCAGGAGAGGGGGGNCCCGCCACATAGCCGCCCGGCGGCCCCACCCCCCCGCGCCGGGACCAGGGGGGGCGCCGGGGGGGGGGGGGGGGGGGGGGGTCAACCCCGAGCCGCCGCCCCCAATTGTCTGCGCCAGTGCTCGTAGCCACTTCACACCATCGCTACTGTTGATCATCATTATTATTATTAGCACCGCATCTTACTACCCGTTCGGGTTACGCTAATGTGTAATGGTAGGGTGATTGTGAGATGAAATGGAGGACCTACAGTTTAACGTGGGATCCGAACCACGGTGGAGGCCTGGCATTCCACACATTCACAAGTTGTGATTAATACACTTCTTGTCAGAGGTGAAGGAAGGGTTTGGTAGTCAGGTAAATCTGTGCCGGGACCGAGGATTAAACCCCGGACCCCCAGCACAGAAGTCCAACACCTTACCCCTAGACCACCAGGACCTACTACTTTTGCTAAGTGCTACGTTGGCGGTCAGAGGTCTGGGCATTGTGTTAAATTTAAATAGAAAGAGCTTTTTATAGAATACAAGCCCAGTTGATATTGTTTGTTAGCATTTTTCTTGTCGCCGCGTCTTTCTGCCTGTCCAGATTATACAACTTATGTACTAATTATGATAATGAGCTTAATGTGAGGATAGTTGAAGTTATAATAAATGTGCCTACATTTTCTTGGAGGTAGAACGTAAAACTATTTAGAAAAAACCACTCCGAATAAAATCGAACGGGATTTGATCCCGGATTTTCCTCTAATCGGCATCCTAGATTGTGTCGAGAGTGATGCCTTAGACCATGTGTCCAGCAGAGCAGGTGATAATATATAATAACAGTGAGTGACTTGACGTTTGAATAAATGAAACAGGGTGAACACAAGCTCTTTGAAACTGGTGCGAAATCAGGTGTTTTTTTACGTGTTGTAAACAATTAGAAACGGAAATAATGTCAACAAAAAAATTAAAGTCTCTTCATCTCAAGTTTTAAATACTAGAACTTCGTAATTCATTAAAAAAACAACAACTGAAGATTTAAGCCCGTTGTTTCGAACAAATATTTGATATCGAGCGTTATCCAACTAGGTCAACTGTTACAAGCACTTTCCTTAAAACTTGATAAACAATCGTTTAATTTATTGATAATGTTCGCCAAAGGTTTTTATGGTAAAACATTTTTGTGGTCAAAATAAATCAAATATTCCTCCAGTATAAACAAAGAGTTTAATTTTCTTCACCCGGTGATATCAACAATTGTTGAATATTTGTCATGAGCATAGCGGCATTAGATGGCAAACTTTTTAAATTAAAAGAAAAAAAGTTGTCATTAAATTCCAGGACACCCTCAACAAATATTCAACGAATGTTGATATCAACATGTGAAGAAAATTAAACTTTTCGATTCTACTGGGAAAATATTTGATTTATTTTAGTCACAAAAGAGTGTTGCAATAAAAATTGCAAAAACGTATGCCTTTCATCGCGACCCCCCCCCCCCTTTNCTAGATTGTTTAAAGGGAAAGGCCCCCCCCCCTTTCCGTCCCACCCTAAGTGAGTGAAAAAATAGGAATTCTCTCAGCCCTGGTGTGAAATAGAAAAGGGCTATATTCAGAAAACATCACTACACAAAATAATGAGATACATGGTCTGTTTATGTTTGTCCAGAGTTTTTCTCGAACGTACAGTTAAGGCACAAAACATAAATATCAGACAATGATTACAGAACTTAAGGTGGCATTGGCAACCTCGGTCAGCGAGAAAGTATCAAGAGCTGTCAGGCAAAGTGGACTGTATCGTTCACTGGAACTACCTACTTCTCTATTTTAAGTTTATACTCTCTTTGTCATGTCAATAAGAAAGAGAGGAAAGTAAGCTACGAAACTTCTTATCTGAAGGTAAAGAGGAAAGCTCGCTGCTAGTTCTCAAATATCAAACAATGACTGTATTTGTTAGAGGAAACT
>CABFVZ010001220.1:0-31922 GCA_902151445.1 Timema monikensis
TTTCAATTTTCCACAATTTATATAGGCCACACTATGATTTTTATAGCACGTTAGAAGGGGGGAGGGGGAATCAAGAACAATAATAAGTACATACCTGTCGCATTCTGTAACCCACATAGCTCTTGAACCCAAATCCCAGTGTAACCACTGGGTACCCGATGCTGTAACAGAAATTAATGTAATGGTCAAGGAAGTGCTCATATTTACCTTCATGGCTATGTTCTTCTAAATATGATACTTTAGATTATAGACAAATATTATTCAAATCAAACTGTATACAAATAAAAGTAGATTCAATATTAAGTTTATAAAATACACCCATAAAAGAAGATACAATAAATATTTTGTGTTGAATATTTGATTGATAGAATGACCAAGATGTACAGCATATAATGTGGTACAAGTGCATGGCTATACAAACTACACAGTATATTGTGTGTTACAATAACATGGCTGTACAAACTAGGGCTATACAGAGTACTTTAAGCGCAAAATTTATTCTATATAGTATATTACAAGTGCATAGCTGTGTGAACAATATAGTATTTAGTGTTTTATTACAGGTGCTGTCTGCACAAACTATACAGTAAATACTGAGTTACAGGTGTACGTTTGCACAAACTATATAGTATATAGTGTTTTACAAGTGTACAGCTGCATAAATTAGACAGTATAATATACTATCTATGTTTTGTGTGCCACTGTGTGATAGTTGAAAGACATAATAATGATAATTAACTTTAGACTAGCATAGTTATTATATTAACGATTGTATCATAACCATGTTGTGTCACGCACAGATGATAACTCCTAACTACAGATCACATTATCTTTTAATAGATCTGACTGGTGACTTTGGTGTAACCAACCCAACATACGTTAACTTCCCTGATACAGTACTTTAACCTAGGGGGCGAATTTTGCCCTAAATGCTTTTTTTTATTCCTTTGCTTTGAAAAGTATGTTTTTGAGTTATAAGTTTATTTTCGGTCATTGCGAAGATAATGTGATAACTTTTATAGTGCCTATAAATGCCTATTTCACTGTTTAGTGACTATTTTACAAATGGGAGCCTTAAAGTGCCTTTTACTATCTCTCTCTTCCTCCTACACTCTTTTTTTCTTTCTAAATACTTGCAGCTGCCCCCCTCCCCCTCCTCCTTCACTCCCTAGGTTACTCCACGTGGATACTCGTGATGGGTAGGAAAAACCCATGCGTGATAGGTAGGATAAACCCATGTGTCCAGTGGTCTGATAGGTTCAGACTGGTCAGTCCAGCAACAAAGATTTTCTTCTAGTGTACAAGTGTCAGTTCATTCAGTGGTTGTGTATATTACACTGTTGTTAGATGTACATATCTGTTCATTAATATTTATTTGTATTGGACTCAGTGTAAATTATTGAACTAGTAGAAAATGCCTAAAAAGAAATTGTGTAAAAGTGTATTATTCAAACAGTGGATTGGTGGTGATAGGAATTTCACAATGGATGGCAAAATAATTTTGTCAGCCATATTGCCATATTCCAAGGAGGTAAGTTATCTTTTCAAAAGGGGAAATGAAATTTTTAATTTTGAAAGTCAAGGTTTTTATTAAATATATTGTCTACTGTTTAAAAGTAAATCACAATTATTTGCTATTGTTCAAACTAGGTTTCATTTATTATTGAAGGATTTCAACAACAAAGTGGAAATATTTAATAAAGCGTAACATTACAATAAAAAAAAGCAATCTTAGTTCTGTTAGGTGATGCTTTGTTAATTTGTAGACTCCACATATATTACTGGGTGAAAATTTCCATTTTTAATATTTAGGTAAAATGCGAGAAGAAGTATCAACTATAACACAAAAATACTGCAATACATATGAAGAATTCCGGAAAGAAAACAGGATCTCAAATTTTTTTTCCTAAAGTTAACGATACTGATAAAACCCAAGAGCAATTTTCTGCTGACTTATGCTCTGCAATGGTAGCTGCAAATATTCCTTGGAAGAAGCTGGAGAATCCAGATTTCAATGCTTTTCTCAACAAACATACAAACATGAAGATACCAGACAAATCAACTCTGAGGAAACACTACATGCATTCAACTTATTTATCCGTAAGTTTTTACAATAGCAGTTTTTTCTTTCTGACATTAAAAAAATTAACTGAATTGTATTGATTTAAACTAGTTACAGTAAACATTCTTTATATTTCGTTTAAGACAGTTGATAAAATCCGAGAAGATATTGGAGAATCATACATCTGGGCTACTGTTGATGAACCCACTAACCGCTGTGGCAGATATGTTGCAAATGTTGCTGTTGGAAAACTAGACTCTACGGGTCGTGGGAAACCTCACTTGGTTGTTTCAAAGATGCTTGAGGCAACCAACAGCTCAACAATTGCCATAGTTGTTTGTGATGCTTTGCGTAAGTATATAATGTAATTGCACAAGATATACTGTGTTAATTTAATGATTTGCAGTGATAAGTCCTGTAAAAATTATAAGTATAAATAAGTTAATTTGTTTATATTAGGTGTCCTGTGGCCATCAGAAAACGACGACGAAAGGTCTTTGGTGTTGCTGACAGACAGTGCGGCCTACATGTTGAAAGCGGCTGAGAGTTTAAAAGTATTCTACACCAAGTTAATTCACGTGACTTGTCTGGCGCATGCTGTTCATAGAGTTGCAGAAGATATTAGATCACATTTTCAAAATGTTAACGCTATTATTTCCACAGTCCCAAAGTGTTTATGAAGGCTCCAGCGCGAATCCTCTCATTTAAGGCCGCCTTGCCCAACAAACCTTTGCCACCACAACCAGTGTTAACGCGTTGGGGTACATGGCTTCATGCTGCGTTGTAATATGCAGATTACCTGGGTGACATTCAAAAGGTATTATACAATACACTATCTTTAGGTGCATTTCCAAATTAAAATTGCAGTGAGCGTTTACCACTAGTTTTATTGATTCCACCAATCCATCCACATTATTGGAAAAAAAAAAAAAAATTTAATGGTTATTCTTGTAGAAAACAATATATTGAAAGAATGGCGAGTTTTGCTATACCAACCGTTTTGCTTGTAGGTAGTCCAAACATTTGACGAGGAACAAGCTGTCGCCATTACAGAAGCAAATGCTGCCATCTCCTACTCAAGTGTCAGTGCGGATCTGGCATACGTAAAAAGCAATTTTGGAAATCTTCCTGGAGCAATTACAGCTTTAGAGGCGAGGGATTTGCCTCTTGTGAAAGCTGTGAAGATAATGCGGGGAATAGAAGAAAACCTGAATTAAGCTTCTGGCTCAGTTGGCACAGCCATCGTCGACAAATTTAACAGAGTATTGCAGCGAAACCCTTGGTGGAAAGTGATGGAAAATATTGTGGACATCTTAGAAGGACAAACTACATCACTCCCAGAAGTCAAGCTTAGGCCAGCTGAAATAGCTTGTCTGAAGTTTTGCCCAATGACTTCATGTGTGAAGTCGAGAGAAGTTTCTCGCAGTATAAAAACATTTTGTCAGACAACAGAACAAAATTTACACCTGAAAATCTTGAGAAATATTTGATAATTAACTCTAATAGTAATTAATGTGTGTTTATGGAAAGTGTATGCTGGATTTTAATAGTGAATAATACAAATTGTTTGTGTTTTGGTACTTTTTTTTTGCATTAATATGCCTATTTATGTTCCTATTTTTGTGATTTTTAGTGCCTATTTTCCTGCATTTAAAAAAAAATTTTAGTGCTTATAAATCCGCCCCCTACTTATAATACCTCCCCCTTATCAATAAGTTTTAGGTTTTACAATGCACCATCCACTTCTGATTACTACACATTTAACATTACCATTTACATCATTTGTGTTATCAATAGGTGTATTACTTCGGTCTTCATTCACAGCTGCGTTATCCACAACAGGTTCATCTGCATTCTGATGGGGTTCATAATAAGTTGTATCGCTAGCCTCATTCAACGTGCCATTAGATCCATCTGTTGTATTTTGTAATTCACCCTGGTAATCAGTATGAAACTACTGAGTTAGACGAGGCTGATGTTTAAACTGCCTCAGTTGTTTCGTATTTCGACGCAATACATTGCCCCGCTCGTCACTTATAATATATGAACAAGGAGCCTCATGTTTATGCAAAATCAGGGCTGGCTTCCATATTTTACCTTTTTGTACAACAAATGTATGGTCAGCTTTGAAATCAACAGGCTTACAAAGAGTTCTTTTGTCATAATGTGTTTTAACTTTATGTTGTTTTGCAATAAGTTGTTCACTCACTTCAGGTACTGCCTTGGGGAGTAGATTTGCAGTGGAAACTGGTATACGTGTCCTTACAAGACGACTCGTTAACAGTTCAGATGGTGAAAATTCGAGTCCTGAGAGAGGTGTGTTGCGATATTCTATACGAGCCAGCCAGTATTCCTTTCCTTCTTCCTTACTCTTTGTGAGAATTCGCTTAAATATATCAACCCCTTTTTCAGCTAATCCATTGGACTGTGGATAAATAGGGCTTGATGTTCTGAATTCAAAATTATAGTCCTGGGAAAAAGTATGACATTCATATGAATTAAATGACATATTATTCGCTATTATCACCCTGGGAATTTGATCTGTGCTAAAAATTATTTTGAGAATATCTATTGTCACAAAATTGTTTAGTCGGCAATGGTACTAACTCCAGCCACTTAGAAGAATAGTCAACCACAATGAGATAGTATCGACACTTGGATTCAAGAATATTAGCACCAAGTTTTTCAAATGGTAGTTTAGGCACATAGTGGGGGATAAGTAGCTCCCTCTTATTAGATACACGGAATTTTTCACACACCCTACAATCAGTTAAATGGTTTTCTACATCACTAGACATACCAGACCAAAAAATAATTTTCTATCTCTGGGTTTAGTCTTTTCCACACCGAAGTGACCCTCATGAAATAATGTAAGCATTTTCATACTTGGCACAACAATTGTGTCATTTAAGAACAAAAGTCCATCTTCCAATAAAGATCACTCTTCAGGGGCACATTGATCTGGAACATGGTCACGTCTTTGAGGCCAACCTAATTGCATGAAGTTCATGACAATATTAAGCACAGGATCTGTTAGAGTTTCTGTTCTAAATTCTGTTTTAAGGATTTCACTCATCGGAATGTGCTTACTTACACTGTGTACTATTTCAATAAGTCCAGGGTCATCAGGAACTGCTCCAGGTAGGTATCATCGTGACAGAAGATCTGCTATATATATTGTTTTTCCGGGTATATAATGAACATTGAGATTATACTTCAGGAGCCTCAGCTTCATTCTTTGAAGGCGAGAAGACAATATTTTACCTACATTCTTATCCATGATAGGCATAATAGGTTTAGAGCGGCCATATATATAAAAGTGGAATTTATTTGTAGCATATACTATTGCCAATATCTATTTTTCTACTAGAGCCCAGCCCTTTTCAGTCTCCGTTAGACTGCGTGAAGCATATTCAAATGGCTGCTCATTTTGAAGAAGACAACATCCCAGGCCATCTTGTGAGGCATCACATTATATCAGTGGCTTGGCTGAATCAAAGTTCGAAAGAACTGGAGCAGTACTGATCACAGATTTGAGAGTTTTGACACAATCCTAGTAACATTGTAGCCACTGTCATGTTACACCTGCACTCAGTAGTTCTCTCAGGGGAGCTGTCAGTGTTGGCATTTGAGGTATGAATTGTCTCAAGTAATTGACCATTCCTAAAAACTTCTGCAACTCTTTTTTATTCCTAGGATCTGGTAGGCATGAGATAACTAAAACTCGGTCTGGATCAGTCCTAATTTTGTTAGCAGAAAACACATGACCCAAAAATCGAACCTTTGAGGTCTTGTATTGAAGCTTGTTAGGATTAAATTTAACATTTAAAAGCTTTGTACGTTCAACAAGCTGAGACACAATCTTGTTGTGTTATTCCACTGATTCTGCAACAACCAGAAGATTATCGAAATAGATCACAATACCCTTAATGTCTCCAAAGAACTGTTCATTCCATTCATGAAACTTCTCCAGAGCACAACTCACCTCAAATGGCAGCCTTAGGAACATATAGCAGCCCATTGGAGTGGAGAATAAACAGAGATCACTCTAGTCTCTTTGTCAAGCCCTAGCTGCCAGGATCTATCTTTAAGGTCAAAAAGTGAAAAACATTTTTTCCCAGATAATTTATCAGTCAATTGTTCAATCGTTGGAAGTTGATAATACTTTATTTCTCTATTTAGGTCTAGTGGGTCCAGACAAAGTCGATGAACCATTAGGTTTTTCAACAATGACTAACTTACTTACCCACGATTTAGGCTCCTTAACCTTCACAACAATTTTAGCCTTTACCAACTTGTCCAAAGTTGACTTGAGTTTACAGTAAACAGTTTGCGCCAGTTGTCTAGGTGGCCTAACTTGAGGCCTAGCACTTTCTCGAATATTGATTTTGCACTTTTTGTGGAACTTGCCAAGACCTGTGAAGATGTCTTTATTCTCTTCTATGAATTTCGCTTTATGACACCCTGTCTGATTATTATTAAAATCAGTTTGTGATTTAACCACTTTCACTCTTTTGATTAGATTTAGATTCACACATGCATCTAGACCTAAAATTGGAGTACCATCAACATCCATTAGTCTGAAATCCATGTAGTTCACTTCATTATTGAATTCACACCTGAGATACACGATACCTAGAGGTTTTACCTTAAAACCTCCATATGACTCCAGCATTTCATTAGTAGGCCTAACCTTAAACTGTTTGTCTATTTGCTTAAAAATATGAATTGGAATAATAATGACTTCTGAACCATTATCTAGCTTAAAGTGCAAGGGTTTGTTTTCAATCTTCACAGTTTCATACAACACTTTCATATTGTACAACTTTTCTTTGTTCACCACTTCAACACATTTAGTCTTTGATCGAGTTGCTTTGACTGTAATCATGTCTACATATAAAGGTTCACTATCACTATTATTGTGTTGTAAGGTTGTCTAACTTTTTGACATACAATAGCAAAATGATTACATATGCCACACTTTGAACATTGTTTACTATATGCTGTACATTTACTCCTTTCATGAGTAGAGTTGCACCAGCGATATCTAAATATGTATTTCGATAACTCTGGATATTTTTCTCGCTGACAATTCTTGAATTGACTACGCACAATGTCCACAGCAACCAGTTCTGAGCTTAAAACTGGAGTTAATGATGTTGACGTTTATAGGTGGCTTAGTTACTTTCGACTAACTTCAGCCACTTTCGCTGGGTCACAAGCCTTTTCTATCATCAGGCTTGGAGCTTGTAAAAGTTATTTTTGCAAAGCAGGATCATTTGTCCCCATAAAAATGCAATCCCGAACAATGTTATCAGATTGATCACTAAGCTAGCATGTCTGAATTACTTTCCTAATGTCTGTTACAAAATGGTCAAAAGGTTTTCCCATTTTTGTTTAAGAGAGTACAGCATAAATCGTTCATGCGATACATTTTTCCTTGGTTTGGCATATGACACAAATGCAGCCAGTAAAGTATTGGAGTCTTTATGTGTTGTATCAGTTAGCTTGAATGTTTTTTGTACTTCCACAACTTCTTCTCCAATAAAGTTTACAAGTATTGCTGCTTTCATTTCTGATGATTTTTCAGTTTTTCCTGAAACCAACATTTAAATTTCAAAGTTCTGCTTATATTTGTGCTAGTTTTCAATCACATTTCTCATCAAACTAAACACAATTGGCTTGTTTGAACCTGCCATGATTATCGATGTTACAACACTTTCCAAAATATGTATTTATTTGTACACGTAAATAAATGAATACTGTAAGTAATGTCCAAGCGACTGCACCATGTTTCATGTGCCACTGTGTGTTAGTTGAAAGACATAGTAGTAGTAGTAGTAGTAGTAGTAGTAGTAATAATAATAATAATAATAAACTTTAGACTAGCAGAGTTTTTAAATTAATGATTGTATCATAACCATGTTGTTTCACGCACAGATGATAACCCCTCACTACAGATCATATAATTTTTTTAAAGCCTACTAGTGACTTTGGTGTTACCAACCCAACTACATTAACTTCCTTGGTACAGTACTTATAACAATCTATATAATATAATAATTAATGAACTGAACATAAATATCTTGGCTAGCAAAATACCCGATGTTTCAAAATAATACGGAAAAGATTATGTAAGTTTTTGATTATAACATATATTTAGTTATTGAAATCATTAAGATATTCACTTCAATTTAATCTATTTACCTTCTTTAAAATTCAGGCATTATTAAAATATTTACAATTTTATTTGAGTTATTTATTACATTTCATAATATTCATCAAGTTTTTATTTTTAAATACTCATTAAAAATGTAAATATAAGATGGTACACTTGACTAGTTCAAAATTCAGCTAGTCATAAGTGGCACACTAGTGAGAAAAGTTTTGTCATAATGTTTAGTTTGTACAGCCATGCACTTGCACATATATTGCCTAGTTTGTATAGCCATACACTTTTAACAAACTCATACTGTACAATATTTCATTACACTTCAAGGGGACTTCTCTTCTCCATAGCAGGTTTCTTACAAACCTATAGAACAACTCTCTCATCTGTCCAATTCTCATTAAATTCCCTCTACTCTACCATTATCACATATGCAGGAGAAACAGGGTCATTGAATCTAAGAGAAACTAGGAAAGTAGAGGCCATGGAAATGAAGTTTGTGAGGAGCATGTTAGTTGTCACGAGGAGAAACAAGATTCCAAATGAAGTTAACTGGGAAAAAGTGGGGGTAGAGGAAGTATGTGAGATAGTAGAGTAAGCTAGACTGAGATGGTAAGGGCATGTAATGAGGATGGAAAAAGAGAGGATGCCAAGAAAGAGATGGGAGGGGTAGATAACAGAAAGTGTACAAGTGAAAGGGAAATTAAAGGAAGAATGCTGGAAGGATAGAGGAAGCTAAAGCCATTTTATTAAAGTGACCTGGTCACAGTCTAGAAACAGTTGATGATTCTGTTATATAGTATGTTACAAGTGAATGGTTGTACAAACTCTATAATATAACATAGTTTAAGAGCATGGCAATAAAAATTATAAAGTGTATTATGTGGTGCAAGAACATAAACTCTACAGTAAGAAGAAAAGTACCAATGTGCAGCAAATGGCCGACACAAATCTAGGTGGAAGGGCAAGTGCCGTAGATCACGGAGTCTAACAGCAGCTTCTATGTAGACAAACAAGAGCCACAGGATAATTGTGGGTAGGCAGATCCCCTTCTCTGAAACAACCAAAACACCCCATGGAGGTATATCTCAGTGACATTATTATTAGATGATATTACTGTTGTGTGCCTTACATAATGAAGCCTCTATGGCTTGTATATCTTAGTGACAGTATTAATAAGACTAGAACCAATGAGTTGTTTAGATAGTTGTGTGCCATACATACTGAAGCCATACATCAATGGTTTGTATCAGTGGTGAGCAATGGGGTGACCCCCCCAACCCCTCCCGCTCCTGCCACATAGAAAACAATTTAAAATATTGAAACCAATACCTTAGTGTTATAAAGAAGATGACTTACATCTCCCTCGCCCTTTCTTCTACATGACCTAATCAATAAATTTTCAACTTTCAATGTGCTGAAAAGCAAGTGGCTTAAAACTAAAACACTTCAATAATTAGATTACTAAGTTTACTATGATAACCAATTATTTGTATTACAATATATATTTTTTCCTATGAATACTTACTAAAATATGTTATGCCCATGTAAATATTTACTTTTATTGTGACAATGACTTTTTGTTTTATGTTTGTATATTAAAATTACACAATTATAACATTTCAATAAGGAAAACCTCTTTTCACTTTATGAGGAAATTGTCTTATATTTGGAAGAAGGTGTAGGAAAGGTGGATTGAAACATATAAAAGGGACGAACACAATATGGCCTTTACAATGAAAAGAAGAACAAAGTTCACACTTTACATTGCTGCCATTGGACACAGAGGTAATGGTTGCCTCTCTAAGAAAATCAATCGTCACCGCCCAATCCCCCGACCTAGGTTTAATTCTAACGGAATTCATCAGGGAGGAGTGTGAAACGCATAATGCAACTTCCTAAAGAGGAAACCTTTTTCCTGTGTCTAGCCTTTATGTTATAGCTTTTACATGTTCCTATCTATGTGTCATATCATTCTTTACAATTTTCCATTTTCTCCCGTTTTTGTTTTTTTGTTTTATCTTTTAGGAAGTTGCGTTGCATGTTTCACACTCCTTCCTCCCTGATGAGTTCCGATAGAATGAAACTTAGGTCGGGGGATTGGGCGGTGAAGATCAATTTTCTCTAAGAGGCAACCATTCATTACCTCTGTGTCCAGTGGCAGCAATGTAAAATATGTGTATCAAAATTTTGTTTTTTCTTACAAGTCCTCTTTTTATTGATTTAAAGATTATTATAAACTTAAATCTTGATAAATTTGGATTATTAAATGAGCTTTTGAAAACTATTCACCCCTTTAATAACAGACCTTGGATCCACTCTTGGCTTGTATATCTTGATAAGAGTATTACTATAGACCAATTACGTCGTTTCAACATCTGTGTGTGATACATAGTGGAGCCTCCATGGCTTATATATATATGAGTGACAGTATTACTTAGCCAGAACCATTAAGTTGTTTAGACACCTGTGTGACATACATATTGAAACCTCCATGGTTTATATAGCTTGGTGACATTATTACTAGAGAATGGGACCATTAAGTTGTTTAGGCATCTGTGTGACATACATACCGAAACTTCCATGGTTTTTATATAATATTATTTATATTTATTATTATTATTATTATTATTATTTATATTTATTATTATTATTATTAGCATCTCGTCTTACTACCCGTTTGGGTTATATGCACTTATGCTAATGTGTAATGGTAGGGTGATTGCGAGATGAAATGGAGGACCTTCAGTTTAACGTGGAGTCCGAAGGAGGCCTGGCATTCCACACATTCACAAGTTGTGATTAATACACATCTTGTCAGAGGTGAAGGAAGAGTTTGGCAAACAGATAATCTGTTCCGGGACTGAGGATTGAACCCCGGACCCCCAGCACAGAAGTCCGATACCTTAACCTTAGACCGCCAGGTCATCTGATAGTTTATATAGCTTGGTGACAGTATTACTAGAGCATAGGACTATTAAGCTGTTTAGATACCTGTGTGCCACACATATTGGACCCACACATACGTGCTGGCTGCGAAGAAGAGCCAGTGAAGTGGGATGAAGAAGAAACATATCATGTCTGATGTGAGGGCAATACAGACAAAGAACACAGAGAAGGCCTGAAACAAATTAAATTGAAATATCACTATATATCCTCTAGACTTATACAGTAGCCCCTTGACTTCTTTGCTGCTGATTGACAGCTCACAGCTGAGAGCTGACGGCTTTGAAAAGTTACCAGACCAAATTATGTTTCCTTACGCCGAACCATATGATCTGCAAAAACATGTGTTTAGCAGCTGTCACTTCTGACAGTCAGCTGTGAGCTGTCAGTCAGCACCAAAGAAGCCATGGGGCTACTGTACACTGGATACCATAGCTGTGGGAACTGCAGAGTTACTATTTGTAAAGAGTGTTTGTCATTATCATGTTTTTGTGTGGTCAATCTCCACTCAAATATAAAACAAGTTTTGCAACGCTGGTTAGTCGAGGTTGCCAGTAGCTCCTTCTCACCCCAGAACTGCACACCATTTTCTGACATGACTGAAAGCGAGGAAATTTGGCAACAGTTAACTGAGAGAGAGTGAAGATAAAACTTTTCTCCACAAGACCTGCAGTTCCCTCAGCAATAATATTAGGTGTAACGGCAATGGTCATGTGGATTTACAGTAAAACTCAAGTAGTCAAGTTTGCCAGTGAAGGAGATGTCGAGGTTCAAATGATGCTCAAATGTACATGGAATAGTTTTGAAAAACACAAACTTTGAATCTATTCTTTCTTATCAATAATAATAATACTAAGTAAATTACTTCAATAATATACCTTATTTATTTCTGCCCCATTATTATAATTAAAATATGTATATAGCATGGGAGGAGAGTAATATAGTAAGCAAACAAAAAATACTCTAGGCATATTTTTGCCTATTAGTTTAATCAACTACCATATTAATTAGTTTGTACAGGGAATAGAACTCTCAAGTATTAAAACATTATCTTATTCGATATCTTGTTCAAGGAATTATTAAGATTTGCTAGCTCAATTACTTTAATCCTTTCGTGTACTGAGAATAGAAATGCATTGTGTTAAATCAAAAACCCTATTTTCAATCTTGTTTTGGGACTTTAACTGATATGTTTTAAATCAATTATCTTATTTTTTATTTCAAGTAAGGAATATATTTTGTTCATAAAATAGAGCTTCAATGTGTTAAATACAGTTTTATTATCCATCTAGACGAAGGAACATATATTTATATTGTGAGAAATAGTTCATTATCTATTTTTTACAGCAAATATTTTATACAAAGAATTGAACCGAAAATAGTTAGATTAAGTAGCTTATTTTCTTCCTTGTAAAACCAATGGTACTGCAATATGGTATCACTTTTACCTTTTTCTTTATCTTGTTAAGGAAATATAACAGCACTGTATTTAATCAATTACAATATTCACTCTCTCATAGAAGGTATAGAAATGCAATGGGTTATATCTGTTAGCGTAGTCTCCAGTTTGTACTAAGAATATAACTTATGATTAACTTATCATTAACTGTTTCCGGACTGTGGCTGGGACAGTTTAGTAAAATACCTCCATCTTCCTCTTTACTCTCACCACTCTTCCACCTTTATTTGCTTTCATTCTCCTGCTCTGACTGGCAAATTTAACATTATCTACTCCTCCCATTTGAATCTTGGTTTCCCTTGTACTAATTTTCCTACATACTTCATCTTCATCCTTATCTTTGGTATCATTTACAAAGATAGTTCATCCAAACCTGGTGTCTTTCCCTGTTCCATCCTTTCTAATGCATCCTCCACCTCTTTCCATATAGGAACAAATCCTTCATCTTCTGGTAATTATTCATACTCTTCTGCTTCACTGGTCTAGGGGTAAGGTGTCAGACTTCTATGCTGGCGGCCGGGGTACAATCCTCGGTCCCGGCAAAGATTTATCTGATTACCAAACCCTTCCTTCACCTCTGACAAGATATCTTGTGAATGTGAGGAATGCCAGGTCTCCACCGTGGTTCGGATTCCACGTTAAACTGTAGGTCCTTCATTTCATCTCACAATCACCCTACCATTACACATTAGCGTAAGTGCGTATAACCCGAACGGGTAGTAAGACGCGGTGCTAATAATAATAATTCTGCTTCACACTCAGCCCTCTTCCCTGCAGGGTTTTAACAACTTCTCAAAATATCCCCTCTATAATTCCTTCTTTTCTTTTCCTTTCTTCATCTATCATTCTAAATTGTCTTTTTATTTCCCTTCAACCTTCTAGCTGGCTATATAACACCTTCTTACTTCCTTTCACATTCCTTTCTAGCATCTCTGTCCATTTTTGGATCCAAACCCTCCTAGCTTCCTGTATCACACGCCACTCTTCTATTCCCTATACTCTTCTGCAATGTCCTCATTTCTATTCCTAAAATTCCTTCCAAATGCTTTGTTCTTCTCCATTGTTTCCTTCCCTCGTGCAGTCCCCCATTGTGTCTACATCCACGTCCTCTAATCACTTGTCCCACAGACCTTTACTGCAGCTCCCACCAAATGTTTCTTAAAGCTTTCCAAACACTCCTCAACACTTTGCATCTCACCCTTGGGGATTAAGCTTTTGTATTTCTTAAGGTATGTATATATTATTAGCAGATCCGCTTATATAATTTAACAATATTATTATTAATGTAACACTCGTTTGCCACAACAATCTGCGTTAACAAGAAGGCCACCAGCATATTCAATCATCATCGAGCCAAGCACACCACTAACAAATGACATAATGATTTCAGTTGAATTCAGTATTTCTGAAATGCACTACATATAGGACTTGTTTGATAACGTGAAAGTTGTGGCTTTAATCCTGTGTAGTGGTGTTATGCTGATCATGTCAGAGCTACTTAAAAAACAACTAAAGCCTCAACGATGGTGGTGTACTGAATTGTATAAAAAAATTAAAAGTTCTAGCACAATAGCGTGCAGTGCCAGGACTTTGCACAAAGACTGAAAATTTGCTGGATAAATCAGACCAAAAATCTCAAAAAGGAAACACAGTTTCAGCATTCAATATCAATTCAAAACAGTTTAGTATTCACATACAACTACTATACTATTGTGAAGAATTAACCAATTACAGTATAGCATACCAATGGAGCTGCAATATTTGTAATTTTAATCTTTAACTCTAATTATGTAATACTTATTATGTCTTATATTATAAGTAGGCATATTATTTATGGTTAATATTACAGGTTAGATGTGACTTTACTTTTCCTAGCCATAGGAAATTGGTTTGTTTCTGTCCAGAAGAAACTCGGATGTTTCATAGGCTAACCATCGGCTGTAGTATACTTCTGATGTGCTTGTGAGAGTATTTAAAAATATATAAAAAAAAGGTTGCCAAGTGCAAATAGTAAAGAGTATGATGCAGCCCAGATGCCACCCAAACAGATCCCATCTATACTGAAGGCAGGATCTCTCAAGCGGAGTCAATAAAAGCAACAAGCTGGACTGAGCCGCCAAAACCAGCTAAACCCCCGCCCCCCTTTTGGCACAGAGTCCTGCCAACCCATTTATTTTACAACTATTTTTATGTATCATTTTAGAAAGCATTATAAAAGTTGGTAAGTAAGGAGTAATAAAATTGTAGTTAAGACTTCAATGCCCTTTAAAGTTAAAACTACACTTGTGGTAGGTTGAATAATAAAGCAAGTTAAAAGAGAGACATTTGATAAAATGTGAATTATAATATAATAGTAATAAAGGAACATACCATCTATGTTTTTATAAGCTTAAAAGTATATGATAACATGTATAATTTTAAAATTGTCATTGAAGAATACCATCAGGTCAAGTAATAACCTTCATCATAAAAACATTTATATAACCACATATAGAATATTTAAAGTAATAAATTAACGAAAATAATATTGGATAGAAATCAAAACAGACATAGAATAAATTAGGCATGTGTAAACATTTGAAAGTATTAAGTAATGGAATTATAAAATATAAGAAAGTAGTATAAGATAAATTATTAAAATTTAATTTAGACAATGGTACGAAGTCTTAACATGTATTGGGTTCCCCCAGCCAAGGAGGAAGGGATCCCAATACATGTTAAATTCACTGTTTCATAAATCTAAATCTCTATTTTACTTGAAATCTTAAATTAATATCCAAATCTTAGAAGACATAAATATAATTGGCTTAATTTGTTAATTTGCTATACAAAAACTAATAGTAACTAATAGTAACTCAAGGTAATAGCATTCATTATAACATTCATACATTCAATAAGTAGTAAATTAATATAAAAGTCTTAAGTTTGTTTGTTAAATTGTATGAATTAAATTGAATTTTTTTTCCCCCTAAATCTCAAATCAGGTATTTTCTTGAATCGTGAAATATCTTTCAGCATTAGAATTATTTAAAGGCCCAATCTCCATTTGTAAGGCATATTTGATACTTGATATTTACAGCTTTATTATATGATGTGAAAAATATGTCTTCAATATTTTGTCTACTCAAATGCCTGCTTCTCTTTCAGAATTTTATCCTCAAGCTGCAAAAGCCCCCAGCAAATGAATAACCTGTCTTATAAAATGATAAGGCTTTGGAAATTATTATGAAATCATTTATGCTTTGTCTCATGGCTATTTCATTAGAATGAAATAGTGAAAATATTTAAGTAAATGATCATTAATGGGACTTTATGAAACACATTTTTGAGATTCCCTATGAAGTTAAAGTTTGCCTTTCTCTCCTATGCACACATGCATGTATGCACACATACACCAGCAGCAAAGAAATGCAAGTATAATATCTAGCCTTGAAATTTTATAGTTGGCGTGCATATGTTACATTCATTTGTAATTAATGTTACTAAATTATAAGAGCATTCTTTGGAAAAAAAAACTCAAAACTGAAAAAAAATCTTTAGTTTATGGTAAAATCTGACTAACAATGAGTTTCCTTGTAAATAGTACTTTAAATAACACAATAAAAACCAAATTAAGTTTAAAAAAGTGACCACTTGCATTCCTGTAATAATTATAATAGATTCTCTATCTTGTATAGTAAATAGAACCTGCATGTGGTTTTATATAAAACCTTATCCTCGACCTTGTAAACAAATAAGGACAGCACAGTCTGTAATATTAACAGCCTTAATTTGTATTTTTTTTAAAGAAAATAGAAGTGCCAATTGTTTATTTAGAAACTTAATTTATTTATTGCACACTAGCAAAGTAGTGAGCAGGGAGATATATACCAACACACATGCAAGGTAGTGAGCAAGGAGATAGATATCAACACACATGCAAGGTAGTGAACAAGGAGATAGATATCAACACACATGCAAGGTAGTGAACAAGGAGATAGATATCAACACACATGCAAGGTGGTGAACAAGGAGATAGATATCAACACACATGCAAGGTAGTGAGCAAGGAGATAGATACCAACACACATGGAAGGTAGTGAGCAAGGAGATAGATACCAACACACATGCAAGGTAGTGAGCAAGGAGATAGATACCAACACACATGCAAGGTAGTGAGCAAGGAGAGAGATACCAACACACATGCAAGGTAGTGAGGAAGGAGAGAGATACTAACACACATGCAAGGTAGTGAGCAAGGAAATAGATATCAACACACATGCGATGTAGTGAGCAAGGAGATAGATATCAACACACATGCAATAGTAGTGAGCAAGGAGATAGATATCAACACACATGCAAAGTAGTGGACCAAGAAAGAGATACTAACACACATGCAAGGTAGTGAGCAAGGAGATTATCTGCACCCACCCATCCTTCCATAGTAGTAAATGACCTGTTCATGCCAGTGTTGAGAAGACTTGCACCCTATATATCATATCCTTTTTAGTCATTCTCTTTTTCCAATCCTTATAGCACATCTATTCACATAAAATTCAAAGTCTATCTATATACTATCTCATTCCATAATATCTAAGTAAGCAATATCAACCTAGATATATAATTTCTTTGACTTTGTAGTATATTCATTCCAGAAATATCTCTTCTCACTTTATAAGTACATGTTAATTTTAAGTTCATATTAGTTTCCTTTCTCAAAAAACTTGGAACACTCAACTGTATAACTTTTAAATCTGGTAAATATACTATTTCATCAATTCAAATCCTGTTATTATAACTGTCAACTGTCATTAAATTTACTTTTCATACCACATTGGCTAACACATTGTGTTTCAACCGTAATTTCATTTGGTGGAGGAGATGCCTGCTGACATGTGCAAAGTAGTGGTCAAGGAGATGTTGCAGACATGTGCAAGTAGATGTTAACCTATTAAATTTATTCAAAATCAGACAAACCCAGTCCAGTCTTAATATGAAAATTGTTACTAAACTAATTTCTAGTTCAAAAACTACTTGGAATAAGAGGGTAAATGTACATTAATGAAAAATTTTTTATTTAAAGTAACACTTTTCCATTTCCACGGTTAGCCTGATTATTCATCATCAACAACAACAGCAACAACGGTTTCCTACCTATGACCAGGTCAGTTTAGTAAAATGCCTTCATCTTCCACTATCCTTCCTCCTTTAAATGTTTCCATTCTTCGCTTCTCACATGCACACATACTGTTATCTGCTGCTCCCATCTCTTTCTTAGCCTCCCTTGTGGTTTTTTCCTACATACTTTGTTTCTATAATTTTATTTTACATCTTCTCCTGCTCCATCCTCATTACATCCCCATACCATCTCAGTCTTGCTTCCTCTACTATTTCATGAACCCCCTGTACGCCCACTCTTTCTTGAATAAACTGATTCCTAATCTTGTTTCTCCTCATGACAGCTAACACGCTTCTCACAAATTTCATTCGTATGGCCTCCACTTTCCTAGTCTCACCTACATTCAATTTCAATGTTTCTGCTGCATATGTAGCAATGAGTATAAAGTACGCCTTGTACAACTTACACGTCAAGGGCACTTCTCTTCTCAATAGCAGGTATCATACACACCTATAGAACAACTCTTCCTGCTGTCCTCTTCTGATAAAAACCTCTCTACTTCCACCTTTCTCCTCAATCACGCTTCCAAAATATTTTACGTTCTGTACTTTTCTCAGCTCTACTCCATCCAAATTTATAGCTTTACTACGCCTTATCCTCTTACTTGTCATTACCATCACTTCACACTTCACCATGCTAAATTTAATTCCACACTCTTTCAATTCCTTGTTCCAGTCTGTCTCCAAGTGTATTTAATATTGTTTCCTTTATTCGGTATTAGGTAGGTAACGTTTATCGAACCTCAGTAAATAATCGCAATTTAATCAATGAATTATGAAAAGCTATTGATATTCTTGAATAGTATACCGTGAATGATGATTTTAATACTAGAGAAGAATGTGGGAAATGCCAGGCCTCCACCGTGGTTCGGATTCCACGTTAAACTGTAGGTCCTCCATTTCATCTCACAATCACCCTACCATATACACATGAGCGTAAGTGTGTATAACCTGAACGGGTAGTAAGACGCGGTGCTAATAATAATAATACTAGAGAAAAGTAGCAAGTGTTTATCGAGATTGTATATGTTGTATCACAGGATAAGTGTTAACAACTATCCTAGATTTGTATTTAATCAACTTAATTCATAAAGCCTGATGAGTAAATGTTGACTCATCTTCTGTTATTGCTATTAAACATTTTTTAAAAACTTACCAAGCCTTGATATTTAAAGGAGTCGTAAACACTACGAAGCAGAAGCCAAAATGGCCACAGGAATTCAAATCTAAACTCCAGAATGAAGTCTGCAAGCAACACCAGGGCCCATAACACGAGGAACTTGAGGTAGAGGAGAGTACTGAAACATAGCAGAGGTAAATTGAGGTAGAGGAGAGTACTGAAACATAGCAGAGGTAAATTGAGGTAGAGGAAAGTACTGAAAATATAGCAGAGGTAAATTGAGGTAGAGGAAAGTACTGAAACATAGCAGAGGTAAATTGAGGTAGAGGAAAGTACTGAAACATAGCAGAGGTAAATTGAGGTAGAGAATAGTACTGAAACATAGCAAAGATAAATTTAGGTAGAGGATAGTAGTGAAACATAGCAGAGGTAAATTGAGGTAGAGGAGAGTATTGAAACATAGCAAAGGTAAATTGAGGTAGAGGAAAGTACTGAAACATAGCAAAGGTAAATTGAGGTAGAGGAGAGTACTGAAACATGGCAAAGGTAAATTGAGGTAGAGGAGAGTACTGAAATATAGCAGAGGTAAATTGAGGTAGAGGATAGTACTGAAACATAGCAGAGGTAAATTTAGGTAGATGATAGTACTGAAACATAGCAAAGGTAAATTGAGGTAGAGGATAGTACTGAAACATAGCAAAGATAAATTTAGGTAGAGGATAGTACTGAAACATAGCAGAGGTAAATTGAGGTAAAGGATAGTACTGAAACATAGCAGAGGTAAATTGAGGTAAAGGATAGTACTGAAACATAGCAGAGGTAAATTGAGGTAAAGGATAGTACTGAAACATAGCAGAGGTAAATTGAGGTAAAGGATAGTACTGAAACATAACAGAGCTAGCTTGAGAGTACTGAAACATTGTGGAGGTGACTAGAGGTCAGGGTTGGGATGTTTAAGACATATGGCTTTGTTTTCTTTGGGTTTATTATAATTATTTCTAACATGTTTTTTACACACTTAATTAAAATATTTTAAGTTTACACACAATACTATATCAAATGTCACTAACAGTAAAAAAGTTTTAGGTAGGCCTAAACAATTTATTAAAAGATTTTTTTTTAAAAGAACAATTTTAATTTTTGTCATAAATGCATACAAGCTTAAGGCAACAACAACAAAAAGTATCCATAATCTATTTACAAATGTGTGTTGAACGAATAGTAAAATGTAGCGCTAAAAATAATTAATGTATATAATCCATTTATTGCTCTTTCCTTTCTGTCATATAAAAAGTTCAACACAAAAAGGTATCAACCTCTCTTATTAAGTGTTGTCCCTGAGCACATAGTTGAGTGATTTCAATAACTGAATGACCATTCAAATGTCAGTCAAAATTATCGATTTAAATGAATGATTAAGAAAATATGTTGTGTGAATGGTTGGTGGGAGGCATAGAGGGGAGAGGTTACCAGTACCCATCATATATGCACCCCTTTATTTGTTAGAGTCTAAGATTATTATTATTATTATCATCATCATCATCATCATCGTTATTAGGCCATAAGTGAATTCAAGTGACACTGTTTTAAATTACCAGAATGTTTGTAGTCTTAGAACCAAAGTTAGTGAATTGTTTACTAATGTTTGTGAAAATGGACTCAAACCCCACAAAAAATATATTTCATAATGGAGATTGGAACATCTCCTTCCATAGAGGCGTTAGTCCCACCATAAAATATATAAGCTCTAAAACCATGTAATTGTGAGAAAAGTAAGTGTCAATATAATCGCTAGATAGTCAAGTTTCGACCAGACAAATAATCTCACAGTGATTACTTTAATACATACAAAACACTCTGGCAATCAGTAATTTAGCATGTTACTCAGCTGTTGTCAATATTGCTATTAGGAATTCTACTTATATAGTACATAAATTATCAGCATTCATGTTCTTAAAATTACTATTAAAAATTCCTCTAAATTTACCAAATGGTTTTCATCTACACTTAAATATTGTGTACGAAATAAAAATCAATTTTTCAAAAAGTATAGATAAACAAATAGAAAATTATATTCATATTTTTCACACTATCGTAAATTAGTTAAAGAAACTTTAGGTTATTAATTAATAAAACCATCTGAATGATGAAGAGAAAACCCATGGATTTTTGGAAATATGTTAAAAATAATCAAGTAAGAAGAGCCTTCCCATCTCATCTTGAAACTAGCGGGAACATTATTAATGATCCTATTTTGAAAGCAAATGAAAATGAAAAATATTTCAGCTCAGTGTATTACTCCACTTTACCATTTAGACCTTGTTCTATTATTGAAAGCAATGCGTTCTTGTATCCTACTACATTAGGCCTACTTATTCTGCTGTCTCTCTTACTATTAAAAAATTAAGTTAATCCAGGTGTGCTGGGGTGGATGGAATTCCAAGTTTAACTGTTAAAGGTTGTGTAAATATCTACAATCCGTTGTTAGCGCGTATTTTCAACCTCAGTTTACCAAGTGAAACAGTTCCTTAGACATGGAAATATTCTATAGTCATTTCTATTCATAAAAAGGTGCTAAAATCAATGTTTGTAATATTATAGGCTTATTTTTCTACCAAATACTTTTCCTAGCGTATTTGAGAAAATAATACATGAGCATATGTTTCCCCACCTGATAAAAATACTTTCTGAAAATCAACATGGATTTGTAAACAATAAATCTACTGTAGGCCTAACCTACTTTGTTGAATTTTTTGTGCATGTTGCCCCTCAAGTTAGATTGATAACATTTATTTTGATCAAAGTAAAACTTTTGATTAGTGCCAACAGTTTTATTTTCTCAAAACTTATTAATTTTGGCCTATCAACTTCCAATGTAAATTGATTTAGGAGCTACTTTCAAAATAGATCTGTTACCATCAAAATTGATTTTAGCACCTTTAACTCTATTTTAGCCCCTTGGGTCACACCTCAAGGGTCAAATTTAAGACCTCTTCTTTTTAATGTGTTTATTGATGACAATGTTAAGTACATTCAATCTTCAAACTATTTACTGTTTGATGATTATCTCAAATCATTCAAAAACATCAATTCAATTCCTGATTGTGTAGATTTACAAAGTAACATAAATGGAATACCGATATTACGATCATCTACCAAAAATGGAATGTCAATCAATAAATCCAAAACTAAGGCTATAAGCTTTCACCAGGAAAATCACTCCTATTTTTTCACTTATAAAGTTGATATTGATATTATTGAATGTTGTCTTTATACAGTGAAACCTAACTTGAACGTAATCACAAGTGTCCAGGATATTTTTCTGCTAACGCTAAGTTTCCGTTTGATGGTGTGTATAAAAATTAAACCAGGGACATGCACATAATTGAGATAAAATCTAATACTGTACTCATTTATTTATTTATTCATACTATAATTTGTACTTTGAGTAAAATTTCTAGAATAGGCAAACAATTGAATTTCAATACAGCTCACTAGTGCTGTACCATTAAAAACTGAATTACAAAGGTGATTGACAAGTCATTAGCGCAGAAACTGAGAAGAACAGGGATCACAATCAAGAAACAATTACAGTTTACAATTCTGCATACAAGGTAACAAGATATCTAGGAAGGAGAAAGGAAATATACCCAACTTCATATTTCAACTCCTCTTAAAATAATCAGAGTTAGAGAAAACCAAATGCTGTAGGGTGTATAGGACATCTAAATTTTTTCTAAGCGATGCACACCAAAACAGTGCAAATTTTCCCTATAAAAGCTTATTTTGATTTTCATTTCCATGTCAAGACAGTTTGTCCACTCCACCCCCTTACCACCAAACAAAATAATTAAGGTAAATTATGAATTTATTTTCATATTACTCCTTAATTTATTGGCTAAAATTTCATATTCTTAATTTTACTAATTACAGTACTGATATAAAAAATTCACTCAAACCACTTGACTGAATTTTGTCACCAATATAAAAAACTTGCTCTCACGGAAACTGAACCCAATATATCTAAACTAGGATTTAGACCACAAGGCCCTACCTTGAATATTAAATATTACATTATTCATTTAAATCATACTAGTTTTGCAATACTCATATAAACTTCTCATTTTTGTTTTTGTATTATTATACTTTGCATTTCTAAGGGTGTTGTTAGCTCTTTTTTAAGGGTCAAAGAGTCAAAATGTGTTTAAAAATTGGCTGTCACTGATTTCTCAATTCTATAATTATTGTTTTCCTAATAAGACCAACCTTTCCAAGATATGTCAACTCCTGTTATCTCCATTTCACCTCTGGAATTTCCTAATCAACTAACCCCTTACTTTTGTTTTCACAACTGGCCAGCCAAACTTTAGCCGAAAAAGGGATTATTTCTGAGAAAGTAACAAGAAACAGTTACACCAGATAGCACAAATATTTATTTGTTTTTGGTATTTTATAGAGATAGTATATGTCATAAGATACGTACGTATATGCAACAGGTGCCTGTCATTTGGCTTAAAGTGTAGGGTACGGGTACAAAACTTTTTATTTATGGTAAAAAAACAGTATACAAACAAGTACAAGACTTTGGCATTGCAAAAAATTCAACCTACAAATGTGGTACTACAGGTTAATGAACGTGCTGTTATGCCTTGGGCAGTAAGTAGTAAATTGAGAGAAAAGACTAATGTATTTTGAAGCAATATTATAAACTATTTAAATAGACATTGCACACCCTCACCATCTAGTAACATTACTAAAAATCATAACGAATGTTTCTGAAGATAACATTAACACACTTTAAATAAATGGACTAAAATTAATTTTACAAAAAGTAATTTACCCTAAAGTAATTTGGCCTAAAGTCATTTGACCTAAAAATCAACTTCACAAAAGAAATTTGGCCTGAAAGTGATTTGACCTAAAGTCATGTGGCCAAAAGTGTAGGCCAAATGACTTTTGTGAAGTTAATTTTTAGGCCAAATGAATTTTTGTAAAATTAATTTTAGGCCAATTATTTAAAGTATGTTAATGCTGTCTTTAGAAACATTTGTTATGATTTGTAGTGATGTTACTAGATGGTGAAGGTATTTAATATTTAGTTAAATAGTATATACTATGTTTCAAAATATATTTGTCTTCTCTCGATTTACTACTGCCCATGGTATAACAGCACGCCCATTAATCTATAGTATCACGTTTGTATGTTGAACTTTTTGCAATGCCAAAGTTTTCTACCAGTTTTTGTACCACAAATAAAAAGTTTTGTACCAGTACCCTTTTTGAGTAACTAGCATATAAATGTGGCCGGCATTTCAATTTAAATAATTTTGAATTATTTTGAATTTTGGCAATTTTTCAATGCCAAAGCTGTGAATTAGTTTTTGTACAGGTTTTTATCATAAAGAAAAAGTTGTGTACCTCTGCCCGTTTTGAGTAATTAGAATATAAATATGGCCACTCCATGTTGATAACTGTGTGTTATTTTGAAGTTTGAACTTTTTTTCAATGCCAAAGTATTTTTTATTTGCCTTTCTGCGTATACTTGTTTATTAATTTTATTAAATAAATTAATTAACTATTCATGTTTTATATAGTTATATTAACTTACTAGAGTTCGCCCACGGCTTCGCTCACATTTTAGTTGGGTGGATTAACTTTTTTCTATCGAATCATCTACAACAGGTTTTCTAAAACTTTATGTACTTGAGACTTAAATAACATTAAAAGTAATTGTTAACTTTATTAGAATATAAATAACTTTTTTACATTAAAATACAAAAATGAGGCACTTATTATTTCAATGATTTCTATAATTTACGATAAGAACTTTGTAGATGTTGTGAAATATTGAGAATAGTAAGGTTTTGTAAAATATTCATAAAATATCAAGCTTGTTTTAACATTTTATGATGTAAATACTATTTATGAAAAATATGTACTTGTCATTTGGAAGAATGAGTTTTTTCCCTATCACAGAGATGGTTCATGTCAGCTTCTGTTTTTATAACGGACAAACAAAGGAAGGGTTTTTTCAACTTCCAGTCAATATCGCTGATTAAAATTATCATACTTGTTGAGAAATTACTTTCATACAAATATTAAAATTAATTGTATTGCTTCATAAATCAAATATAATATTCATTTTCTACAGTCAATCAGATCTTTAGCGAGTCGGGGGAAGTGAACAATTGGTCTAAGCTACCAAAATCACAATTTCAGACACGTGTGAGGTGAGAATTTATTTTGTATGTCGATAAAGCCACATATTAACTACTACCTATAAGAAGGTACCAATTTTGTTTTTAATGTTTGCAGTCTTTGCATTAATATTTGCTCGCTTGTGCGGAGACATTGTTGTAATGAACACCAAAACAAATAGTTTAAATCTACTATCTAATAAACAAAAATAAATTAAACTAATTTACACACAAAACAATAAAACAACTGAAAACATACCTACATTTAGGGCACAACTGCAAGCATGTTAACTATGGTTCTTGTACGTGAAGGCATTGTTCCAATGAACACCAAAAGATATAGTTTAGATTTAATATTAAAACATTTTTTTTTAATAATAATCACTCTGGTAAGACCTTAGCATATCAAACAAATTGTTCTGTTGATTATTGTTTCTATTAGTTTTGGAAATTTTTCCCTTCTCACCTCCAATCATCATTTCTCTAACTCCCATTTAAACCCTTATAGTTTTAAGACTTATTTTGTTATATCTTGGTTGTACTTCTACCTGCCAGTCAAATTTCAATTACTACACTTAAAAGTTTTTGTATAGCTTCTCCTCTACCCCCTTAAATTTCCTGAAGTTCCATTTTAAAATGTTCAGAAATAACAGTTATTTGGAATAATGCATTTACCAGCCTGCCAAATTTCAATTTTATACTACATTGCACTGAGATGTATTTTATATTAGTTTTGTATATTTAAAACCTTCCCATCCCCCAACTCCCTTTTCCAAACTCACTTTGAGAAATTTAGAGTCTAATATTATTTTGGCTATCTGGAATTTGATTTATCTCTATCTATATGATTTATTTTTATTTTATACCTTATCTTAATAGGTTTTTTTCCATTACAGTTCATTACCACTATTTTTCAGAATGCCATTTTAAATAATAATTTATTATTATTTAAATAATTATCATCATCATCATCATCATCATTGTCTTTCTCATAATTACATTTATGATATATATAAGTAGTGATTATAGAGAATGACAATAATAATGCCCCCAAAATGTATCCCCATCCCAAAGCTGGTAATAATATGTGTGTCCTCCCTTCCCGCCGAGTTGGAAATAAAATCGTCCTCAAAAATTGCAGTCAGACACATCCATGGGCAATATACTATATTCTATAAATATGCAGAGAAAGGAAACCAAAGACACTGTGACTGTTATTCATTGTGTCTCTCAGAGCATAAGCAACGAAACAAGTCAACCAATTGGGAATAAGACTGAAACAATTAAAATATATCTTGAATAATTACCAAAGGTAAACAAAATATTGAAATTTGAACTATTGAAACGAAAACCTCTGGAAATATGTATAATCAGGAGCATACTTAAATATATATTATTTGATGTACTCATTTCCGGTTATAGAAATTACGAGGAAATGGCTGAACAGATTTTGACAATTGAGCACTCATTTTAACAGTTGGGAGTCCAGGACGTCGGGAAAAATAGTATTTTTCATGAATACCCAATTTTCACAGATAGTTTTCACAATGGAAACTGTTATTTGCTGCATGGCTTTAAATCTCTGAATAAAATATGTAACTTTGACTAAAAAATAATAACAATCTTTATTGTTGGTCCAAACATAGTCATCATATCTTTCAATCTGCAAATAAAATATTTCTCTTTGGATGCTGATTTCACTTTAGATGTTGCTCAAAACACATCTAGATTGAGATTGCCTAGACTGGGGAAGCTCTTATTTATTATTGAAATGTTAATACAGGGTTCCTACAGTATTTGTAAAAATATTCTCCCTGACTTTTCCCTGACTTTCCCTGACTATTTTCCCAAGTTCCCTGACCAATTTCTCATAAAATTTCCATTATAACTTTACGGTACTATACACGTGAAAATATTAATTTAAATAAATTTATTTCGGCCTCCTCCCCCCTTACAGCCGACCTTGCCTCACCTCTCATGGAAGAATAAGAAAGCAGACATCTTGCCAATCAGTTGAGGGAAAATGATGGAAAAATAATCCCTATCAAAAATTTGTAACAAACTTGATTCCCTTTGGTATCATGTGCAGAAATACGTATTAAATAACAGGCCACTAAGAACATACTAAAGAGTTTGGTATCATTACAGTTTTATTTTACCTAAACTGTACATTTCCTGAACTGAATAGCTTACAACAGGAACTCTGTCTGCTTTCATATTATTCATGTCTCAAGTCAATTTTATTTTTATTAAAATTATCACTATAGTCATACAATAAGAAACTATGTTATATTTAATAAAGTGAAGCTTGCTTCTTCTTCAGTTCTTGCAACTCCACGTCTATTGCTTCTCGTTTCTCTTCAGTTGCCATCATTAATTTTTTTCTTTCTCCTTCTAAATCTTTAACTTGTATATCTAATTTCCTCTTTTCTGCCTTCTTCTTGTCTTTTTCACTTTTTTCTTGCTTCTTCATCTCTAAGTATTCATGATAGCGTTTCCGAGCACCTCTCACGTAATCCAACATCTTTTTGCTAATGTGTATATTTTTAATCCCTCCTGCTTCTTGTATCTCATCATGAATGTGACGCTGTGCAATGACTGTCTTTTCATGCATGTTTTCAACCAGTAAAGATTTATTGACTGAAAAACCACCTTCAACAGTTGCATTCCCATGCGACAAGACAAGGCAAATCTTTATTACTTCCCAAAGATGTTTGTAGTTTGCTTCTCCTATTAGAAAGCTACCATAAATAGTGTCAAGTCCTACTTCATCACTAAACTGATCACAAGGACGAAATATTTCTTGAAGCTCAGATTTTTTGAGGTTGCAAAAATGCAAGTATTCTTTCTTGGCATTTTCAGCCAGAACATCATTTATGATGTTGGCATGGTTGAGTTCCTCCAAAAGAAAAGAAAATCTCTTCTGGGCCAGTTGAGGTGAATGTTGAATAACACAAGGATCCAATGAAGACAAACCTCTCACAGCTTTCTGTTTTAAGGGACTTTTTTCTTGTAGTTTTGCAATCATGGTGGTTAACATACTGCGGCACTCATGTATAAATTCTAATTTTTGTCTTTCTGTTACTGTGATCGCAGTTTCTCCTAACAAACGTTTTGTTGCAAATCCTATATCAATATTTTTGCTAAGGATCAAATTTTCTGATTTTTTTGTGTCAATAGACAGTAACTTTGGACCCGTGCACTTCATAAGATCAGGTTTCACACAACGATTCATAAGGTATCTTAGAAGTTTCTCTACAGCTTCAAAAAGATATGGAGTCATTGGTTTTGATGTCTGGAACCGTTGCAGGAAAGGCTGACATTCATCTGCAATTGTCTTGCAGAACGCTAGTTTACACTTTAGGAATGGATCACAGGCTGCTCTTTTCAGTGTCTCTACAGGTTTTGTTTTAGGAAGTTTTGCTTCTTTGAGAAACTTAATAACATGGTCCCAAATTTGTAATGCCCTTTGAAAGCACTTCGCATTCTCTAACCAACGCACACCACAGAACTTCAATGGAAAAGTTGTACACCCTGTCAACTGGGTGAACAATGCTCGACGAGCTGGAGAGTCAGTGAACAGGTAGTACATGTGACGTAATAAGCTACTTATATCCCAATCAACAGACTCTACTCCTGTTCTCAAGGAACCATGAACAACATGAAGCCCACATGTTCCCAGATTTAGCAAACTACATACTTCATTGTCTGTTACAGATTTGAGGTGTTCCTGAAGAAGTGTTATAAACTTTAAATTGACATTTGGGCCATCCATTGACACTTGTATCAACTTAGAGAGTGGAAGAGGAGAAATACCATCCAGAAAATGCTTCAGTAATTCTTCAGCAGTGCTCCTATCGAAAAACACACTGTTTAAGTAACGACTGATGACTTTATGATTTTCCTTGTCCCAGAATCTAATTACAATGTCCATCTGTCCTCTTTGAATAACTTTATTCAATGCCTCATCAAAACAAATTACAAAGTTGTTACATGATTTTAGGCGGTCCAGTAAATTATTATGAAAGAATGGAGCCAAGCCATGCACAATGAAGTATGCAGCCTTGTCTCCACCAAGGGTAAAGGCATTGGCAATGGAACACTCGGGAAACATCAATTGAAAAATTGTACTTAAATTATTGCACGAATTGAAAGACATTTTTTTGTCAACAACTTGCATAGCCCAAATGACTTCCGCCTTAGTTATATCATCTTTTATAACAAAAGTGTTATGGTTTCTTTGAGGCACTACACTAATTTCACTTTTAGCAACAGCTTCCTTCTGCGACGTTACGATTTTCGATGAAACAGAAAAACTCTTCGAGCAACCAGCAGAATCATCACTAGGTAGAATGTCTTTGTGTGCCAGAGATTCTCTTGAAACTGGGGAGCTCGATGAACCTGAATCACTTGACTTTTTTGAAAAAAAAGTCAACAGAGAGCGTTGATTTGTCAAAGTTTCAAGAGTTTTGATATGAGTTGGTCCTTTTGCATGGGAAGCTAATGCTTGCTTTCCCATATTACTTAAGTTTATAATTTTTTTGCACACTTTACAAAATGCCTGCAGCTTATTACTTTCAACACCACTTATCCAGTATGAGAATTCAGGAAAATGGTCTGGGCTTAGCCAGAGCTGGTTAAAAACGGTTTTTTTGTTAGACATTGCTGGTGTAGTCTAATCAGTCCTGGTGCACTGTATCAAACTATAACGATGACAAACCTTGAACAAGAACAAAAACAAGTGATCACTAAAGTTAAAAGAATTGTCATGTGCAGGCTAGGAGACCTCTGCGTTCACATTCTGAAATAAAATGCTACCAAAACTTGTGTTAGGGCAAGTTTGAGCATGGTAAGTGCCCCTCAGCTTTCTTCATTGGGGCAGTGGCTTATGACGCAGTAAATAGAAAAAATATTTTCTTTGTTTTTTCTAAGTGTGACATGAAGACATGAATTGTCATTTCCCTGACTTTCCCTGACCTTTTTAAAGCTTCCCTGACTTTCCCTGACTATTATTTTTTTCCCTGACTTTCCCTGACTTTCCAGAGCGTAGGAACCCTGTAATATCATTAATTCGCATTTAAATCAATAATATAGATCATAATTCGCAAATTAAAAGACTAAGTTGTCCGTTTCATAAAAATATTTTATACATTTTGTTTTGCGCATTAGCATTTAAAATATGTAAATGATACAATGATGTTTAAATATGTTTGAGTATGTATTATCAGATTAAAAATGATAAAATGATCTTGTAGCATTTGGCTACAATTGAAAAAGAGAAGAGTCTGAGAAATAAACAAACTTACCCCATTTCACCATTCCAGCGCCTCTGGATAACAGGTCGGAGAGACAACGAAACACAACCAAGCATAACTGTGCCCCGTGTTCAACTGAATGAGCCCACCAAGATTCAAACGGCGGCTGATAGAGTTCGCTACAGACCGAAGAATTCCAAAGAACTTAAGAAGGAAGAGATGCCTGCTCTAATCTAGCCCCAGAATATTTCAGTTGTTTGGAGATTGTAGTAGAGGTTAATGTTGTTACGCGTATCCCCTCCCATGGTGATCCTTATATGTTCCCCCGCCTAGGTCCTCCCCTTCCATGTTCTCTGGGTTTTCTTGTATATATAGTGCCGGGATGAAACATGTCCTGCACTCTTGGACTTGGCTTTACAATGAGATGTACGTAGCTGTGGCCACATATATTTACAAATTTTAAAATAAATTTCTTTTCAGCTTAATTATATTTTATTTTTGTAACTCTTTCCAAATTCTCTTTTTGGGCTTTTATAATTAATTATTTAAATGGTTAACTTAATAATAGTGAAAATAGTAGACCAATATTAAATTTCATTATGTTTGAGAATAATCAAAGATTAGAATATTGAGACTTAGGTTTATTTTGGTGAGAATGATATTTGTTAATATTTTGTTAGAATATTACTTGTGACTTGATAGAGAGAATTCTTGATAATAAGGTATAATGTTGTGGTTGATAATGATGATTTATTTAATGAATTTTTTCTCTAATGGGAAAAGTTTATCTTGTTGTTTTAAAGTACTCTTGAAAATTACTAGTCTCGTCATTATTTTGTGTAGATTTATTCTTGTAAAATGGGAATAGAAATTGAAATCTTTAAATGAATAATGATAGAAGTCTTGAGGACTCACCTTTTTGAGGTTGTTGTTTATTTACATATACACGTATTAATAAAATAGATATAAAATTTGTATATGGTTTTTACTAGGATCAATTTAACATTAGGCCTACTTTACAAGAAAGTTCCTTGTGGCTAAGTGATGATTAAAATAATGTTGCTCGTTTTCTCATGCAAATTTTTAAATATTATTTCATCTTTAACGTTGATAATGTCTTCATATTAACCAGTCAGATTCATGATAAATATTATATATTTACCAACTCTACAACTATCTGTTAGCAAAGGTTAATGTCAAGTACACAAAATTAATGTCAGAGACGAACATAGAATCTACAAATACCCTTAGTGGGCTAATTAACACAAAAAGGGTTAGCGTGAGCACAAAACGACGCGGTCGGTTTGTTGACGGAAAAAGAACAACTGTTTAAGTGAAAGCTATGTAATTGGCTAACTCTTGATGCTCTCTCTACTGCAGAACCTTTCGTGATTGGTGCAGTGGTTGGATCGTGGATCTTAGTCAGTGTCTCCAACACTATCATTAATAATTTTGTTTATACCATCATATATGGTTCTACCTGTTAACAAACATATACAATTATATTCTTAGGAGAGTTGTTTCTTACATATGTGTTTACTCATTTTAGGGAGGTGG
>CABFVZ010001220.1:35379-72542 GCA_902151445.1 Timema monikensis
AAAGTTTTTCCAGTTTGCTAAAGATTATAATTTTAAGCTTGTTACATCCAGCCCAAAGTACTCACAAAGCAACGGCTTTATAGAGTCTGAAGTAAAGAATTTTAAAAATCATATTGAAAAGAGCGAGGACCCATATAGAGCCCTACTTATGCTGCGCTCCACACCTCTAGAATCTGGCTATAGCCCTGCTGAGCTCTTGATGGGGAGAAAACTTAGGGGGTTTATACCAACATTGCCGAGTAACCTCATTTCCTCGCCGGTTAATTTGGACCAGCTGTTCTGCAGAGAGGAACACAGACTGTCGAAACAACAAGAGAACTATGATCGTCACCATGGGGTTAGGCCTCTCACAAATTTGAACCCTGGAACAAAAGTCTATTCACCGACCGGAACCAGGAAGGTACCATAGTGAAGAAACATGATACACCTCGGTCGTATATAATCCAAACAGAGGACGGACAATTTAGAAGGAATCGAAAGTCTCTCCAGCCCCTTCATGGAAATGGTCCTTGGGTCCAGCAAGAGCCGGAGGAGTTGCCAAATAACAGCTCATCATCTCCAAGAAGAGAGTCAAGTCTACCAGTTCACCCAACGCCTTCAGAGGTGGCACATGAAGTACCTCAACTTGATGATTCTTCTCCCAAGTCGTCCACTCCCGCTCAAAGAAGCCAACGGTCCAGGAAGCCCGTAGACCGTCTCGATCTTTAGAGGGGAGATGTGATGATAGCGCCCTGCGGCTATGTGAGGAACTACACTCTCTATCCAAGAACAAGTTGTGCATCAGAGGTGTGATCCCAAGGACTTGTTATCTGTGACTGTCTTTGTAATGTTATGTTCACAACATGTATTTGGCAGAATAGAACTCACTTTGTACCAAGTTAGAATTTGACAATTCTCGCTGTAATATAACAAATTCTTGGTAGCAGAGTGTGAAATATGTTTAAAAATAGCCATTTTAATTAAATACATATAGGTTTTGGCGTTCTTTTTTTATTTCAAATAAGAGGTTTTGATATTCATTTTATTAAATAGTAATACAATGCAAATACAGTAGGTTGAGTTATGTTTCCATGTTACCACATAATTTTGAGGGAAAGATATTTCAAAGTAATGTTATGTGTAATACATCTATCTTTTCATGTTCTCTCTCTGACACTTTTTCTCTCACACATCATCTTTCATTTTGTCTGACTTTTTTCCTCTCTCACACACTCTCTCCACTCACACACACTATTAAACAATCTTTCCCCCATTATATTTATCAAAACTCTCTTAAACTCACTTGCTTTCTCTCAAACTCTTTCTCTGTCTCAAATTCTTTCTCAAACTTTCTCTCTCGAACTTTATATCAATCAAACTATCTCTCTGTGTCAACTCTTTCTCAATCTCTGTTTCTATTAAACTCTTGGTCTCAATCATTCTTTCTAACTTTCCTTCACTGAAACTTTTTCTAAAATTGTATCTCTCTTTAACATTCTCTCTCTCTTTAACATTCTCTCTCAAAGTCTCTCTCACAAACTCTCATATTTTCTCTCTCTTTCACACAATACCTTTCAGAGTCTATTTCCCAAAATTTCACTTACACTCTAACACACTCTTTCTTACACACATTCCCTCACACACTTTATCAGGTACTCTCCCTGCCATACTATCTCTTTCACACTTACACTTTCTCACTTATAATAACAATAATAATATTGGTTAAGGGTCTAGTCAAACCCATCATTTATGTTTATATAATATGGCCATTATGATATTGATGTTAACTGGTAAAATTTATTTCATACATCGTTATTATATACATTTAATAATATAATAAGCCAAGCTAAAAAAAATGTTCATGTAAGGTTAACATTGCTTGAGTCCAGTAATGTTAGGTGAAATATTCATAGTTGAAGCATGGGTGAAGTATACAATTTGTGTTCAGAGTCAGTGCTAGACACACAGTAAGCAGAAGTTGAAATTTGAACACCAAACATTTTGGGTGCTTTAAATTGGAGTTTGTTTGAAAAGGTGTCTTTGTCCATATAGACTTAATATTAATTTTATGTGAGTTGATACTTGGTGGTTAAATCATAAATATAAGTATTGAATAACTTACAAAGAGCTAAATTTATTTATTTGAACATTGTTTATGGTTGGATAGACTGTGGATTAATATTTTAAAATAAGAAATGGTGCAATCTCGCCTGAAAGGACAACCATCTTTAACTATTTTATCAAAAGGAACAAACGTGATAATGTAGGTACATGCGGTCAACCCATTAATTTAAATTCAACAAATGAATCATTGTTACTAACTGAATAAATTGTAACCGTAACTACAAAAACCACCAAATCAGAAGAAATGTTGAGGAATTCTGAGAGTGGTGAATGTAATATAGGATGGTTTGTGTGCAAGGCTAATTTGACTGATTTAATGAAAAACAGTGTCACTAAAGGTTCCTCCAGCATGTTATCAATCTCCCAAAAATTATAAACAAAATATTAGTTTTCAGATTTCATGGAGTTTAAAATATATCCTTGGTTAAGGTGTGTTGTATAAAACGTGCATTTTATTTGCTGCTGACCAAGAAGGGAAAGATAAGCACCAACAGCTCAGAGCATTAGTATTAACCAATCTTTAACCAACTGGAAGAAAGTTCTTGATCTCTTTATCTCGCGTGGTAATACAACCCACCCCAACAAGTGCAATGAGTATGCAGATTTATTCTTGAAAATAGGAAGTGGAAAACAAAAGAGAGTAAATGATCGGCTCAGCAATGAAAGTGAAAGTCAAACTATAGAAAACAGAGCTAAATTGTGTTTTGTGATTGAAACAGTGATTTTTTGTGGAAGGCAGGAAATTGCTTTACGAATGACAAGAGAAGTGTAATGAAACAGGATTTAGATATAAATTATCAAAATTTTGGTGTCTTATTGAGATTATGTATGCATGCTGGTAATTCATTTTTGTGAAATCTTTTAGAATTTGGAGCAATGAATCCAGAATATATTCCAAAAATCAAAAACAAATTAATGATATTTGTAGTTTTAATAATTCAAGAAAAAACTTCAAATGTTTTACAGTGTTAGCTGTTGAAACCACAGATATCGCTAGAACAGAACAATTAGCATTGTGTATGCGTGCTATGTGGACTTAGAGGGAAACAAGGTATGTGAAGATTTTCTTGAATATGCACCTGTTCATGAATTAACAGGACAAGGACTTGCACTTTTGATTAAGACATGCCTTAAGCATCATGGTATTGCTTGGAGTACTTGGTTAGCCAAGGATATGATGGAGCATCAGCCGTGAGTAGTCACTTAAATGGCATGCAAGCCTACATTTATAGATATTAACCGATGGCATTATACATACACTGTAGTGCATTTTCACTAAACCTTGCACTTGCAGATTCATGTGCCCTTCCAGGTATTAGAAATGGTATTGGAACAATTCAGTCGGTAGGAACTTTCTTTCGTTCCTTTGCACAATACAATGTTTTAAAACAAAGTTAAGGAACTTTATCTGCTGTGGTTCATTTCCTGGAAAATTAGGAAGAGTTCCCAAACAAGGAGACATCTCAAAAAGCACACCAGCTAAATAGTGCTGTGACCCAAAGTCAATTTGTTGTTTGACAGTGTTAGAAAATGTATTTTCCTATTTAATACTACGCAAAGCACTTCAAAAAGTTTCATGTTATATTGAAGCTGCATGTGATTATGTGGAGATTGTGTGTCAGCACATTTATCCAAAGCTTAACATGAGCCTGAGATTGGTCACGATATACAGTCAAACGTTGACCTGAGACCTCATCTCCGCACCGGCGTGAGTGTACAATGCAAAACATCAAACAATCAAACACCCGCGTATACCCAGTCACACCCGGGGTCAAGAAAATTCCCTCCATAAAATAATAAGTTCACACACCTGGGAGATAACGACTCACAAACCAATTATGAGTACATTTGCAGTTGTGTGTGACCGCCCAGACAAGGTACAACCCAATGTGTACTAACCGAGTGTCTCAACGAGCCTCGAAACCTGAGTCTCTGGGTTCGTCAAGAATTTGTGCAGTCAATCGTGCAGGAGAAACAAATGTGCAACACTGTGCACATACACCAAAAGAAAAGAGACGAGGAAACTTGGCTCAGAAGAACCAAAATTAGAGAATTATTTAAGGAACAACCGTTTTATTAACTAGGCCTAGAGTGAAACCTGGATAATTCGAACTTGAAGGGACCAGGAAAAAATTTGAATCATCCAAAAATTCGAGTTAAATAAGTTTCTTAAAAGAAATTGAAAAGAAGCACAAAATAAACTTGCACGTTACAAGAATATCGCTATGACTGAATCACTAAAGAACAGCGCACATAACCGTTCAAGAGGTTCAGCCTTGACTGAGTGCAGTCCAATGTCGCCTCCCATGTTTCCAAAAAAATAACACAGTGCCATATCTAGAAGTAGGAAAACAATACTGCACAGTACATTACAACTTATGAAAAGTTTGAACTAACCAAAACAAATTTCAAATTATCCACCATTTTTTAACATTGTTTTAAAACAAAATTTATGGGATCGGGTGAAACATTTGAACTAAAGACACTTTTGAATTATGGAAGTTTGTATTTGTCAGGTTCGACATTGTTTTTACAATCATAAGATATACCTAGCACCAAAACAACAACAACAATAATGATATATAAATATTTAGTTGAAACAATAATATCTTATGGCATTTCCATCTAGGAGGAGGGGCAGAATGTTATACTAACATCTAAACAAACTATAGGCACATAGCCTCACTATAGGATGTTACCATTCAAATGATTAAATATGTGTCAAAATCACAAAATGGGACAGTTTCAGTCCACATGGGTGAGTCAGTAAAAGATTTATTCTAGTAAAATGGTGTGTTTCTATTTCCAGTCCCTTCTATCCTTTCTTATATAATTTATAATTTACTATGTAGTAATGGTTAAAACATAAATAAAAAGATTTGTTCCTACTATTATGAAAATTCAATTACTGTCCTCACCTTAAAACCCATATGATCTCATGGGAACTAAACAAAAAAAGAATTAAATATAAAAAATGACTGGATTGCACTGTCATTAAAGCACATTGAACAATAAACAACAGTTTTAAAAAGGAAAATAATGTTAAAACAGTGATTTTTAATCAATAACACTCATCCCTGAAGTAAATCACGAAAAGGCTGCACAAATATAAAACGGGTGCCATTTTAATAACACACGCTCGTAAAGCGTGGGAAGTGTCAATGTAGTCTCCATGTTTGTTTTGGTTTATCATCATAGTCAATTTACCAATGTGATTTTTCAATTTCTCCAGAAAACCTCATCAATTCAGATAAGAAATGTATCGTACCTTAAATACATGACAAACAGGTCACATTGATTACTTGGGGATAAATTATAATTTGCCGAAAAATAAATGTGATTTGCTACCCATGTTTCAATCTGAAAACTAACCTTGAAGAGAAACGAGAACTTAGTGCCTTGTTTTGCCACTAGTCCATACAATGAATAAAAAAACAGTCCGGTCCCATTACCGTCTTTGTTTTAGCGTTGCTGAACTGTCCATTTTACCGATTCACGTATCAAGTTGATGGAAAAACATATTTTGAGCGTGCATTCATGTTTAAATGTGTTTGGTTTTTCTTTAAAACTAATAATTCATAATAGCTTTAGCAAAACTATTGAGAATGTTCATAAATATGAAAGAAAAATGTATAGTTTTGCATGTAGTAGGCCTATGTATTTTGAGATGGTAACATGACAAATAAAACAAAATTAAAAATGGTTTTAATATAACAAAAATAGCATTTGATAAAAGTGATATAAAAAAAGAATATTCAATAACAATTTTTAAGAATATCCGACTATACTTTTAATATAGGCCTAGGTGTCAAAGAGAGATCATAATGGGTGTCAAAGAGTGATCATAATGGGTGTCAAAGAGAGATCATAATGGGTGTCAAAGAGTGATCATAATGGGTGTCAAAGAGTGATCATAATGGGTGTCAAAGAGTGATCATAATGGGTGTCAAAGAGAGATCATAATGGGTGTCAAAGAGTGATCATAATGAGTCCCAAAAATGTATTATTCTTTTAAAATGAAGCTTTGCAGGATGGATTTTAAATTCTGTATTAACAGACACATTTTTTTGAAAAACATTTTAAATTGTTAAATAAGGAATGTTTAAGAATATGTATGTATAAAATTCAATTTTTAGTGAAATTAGGTTGTACAAGTTATATTAAATTAACATGAAAGACATAACTGTGTAATATAATATAAAATATATACACAGTATCTGAATGATATTTAAAAGAGAGTGATAAAAATATTCATTACAAGTTATAGTATATTATAATTAGGAATGTCTTGAGGTTATAACAAACATCTAAAAAATTCAGTAACATATTAAAATTGTAGACGTTTGAGTCAAATTAAACATAAAACTATGTTTTTAAAAACAAAGGGTGATGTGATCATGCAATTTTGTATGTCTATATTAACTTGAAAAATTGACAGAACAAGATATTAAATTGTGAGAAAATATAAAAATTGAATTCCTTTTTTATCTGTATTTCCTTGTTCCATGGCTACTGCTGCAACGTTACTTACACAACATGTTTCGATGCTACGGCGGCATCATCTTAGCTTAAGGATGACTCCTCAGACCAATCGATCACTGAAGAGCGTAGTTATTTATTGAAGCATAAATGTATTGTGTGCTAAAAAATCTGAATGATCACTCAAACATATTATTTTGTGAGGTTTCTCAAGATTGATATGTGCAACAGTTTACATACTGTAGTGTAATTTAATTTGATGATGAAACACTATTCCATGATTTAAGAGTGTACATATACATTTTTTCTTTATAACTATCAAAATGTACAAACAATCTAGATAATAATATTAGTCGATGCTGTGTATTAATATAAATCTTTTCATCGTAATGTATTTAAATAAAATTCTGTAATTGCAAAGCTGACATTTACTACCACTGAAATAATGAAAAAGTTTAGTTAGGTATGCTAGGCCTATTGTTGCAAGACCCAAACAATAAAGTAATAGAGTAAAATACAGCCATAAAAAATAAACTTTTTAATATTGTGTTAATCATATAGTAGCCCATATGTGCAATTTGTAATTTTAAATTATTGCGATGATGAGAGCTGTATTTTCAGAAAATAAAAGACAATCTTATGACTACCCCAGATGCCACAAGAGATACTGCTCTTTTATTAATCAAAGTTTATCTGTAATTAAGAGAGCATCTAAATGTTTACAGAACAGTAATCTGATAGGAGTTGAATGACAGTTAGTAATGTAAACACGTGGTTAACAAATAATATGTTTAGGTATCAAACACATTTTTAATTTCAGCCATTTTGATAAACATATGTGGTCGGTCTTACCTCCCATAAATACCTTCCGTAATTTTACTTCTCTTCAATGGCCTTCGCAGCTTGCCACATTCAACATTTCTCCTCTTCATATTCTTTAAAATGTCACCACTAAACAAAGGACTTTACCAGATTACTTTGCTATGGTAAAATCCAAAATTGCTTATAAAATAAATCGGCATATATTCTACTACCTTTTGTTGTCATCCATTCTAAAAACTAAAATACTGTCGATTGATTTTGTTTTTCAAGAACCAAGACTTACAATATAAGGTCAAGTTTGTAAATCATTAGCATTTAGTAAATAGCAGTGAATGTTTCCAAAAGATAGAGAGATAGTTAAAATATCAAAGCTATTTTATGATAAAAATAAAATATCAACATAAATATAACAGGGATAAAAGGGTGTCATTAAATAAAAACAGTTTTAAGAGGTGACTTTTAATACATCAATGTTTGCAAAACATTATATTCTTGTTATATAATATTATAAGACCATAGTTGTACCAGTAGAGATATAAAAAATTGCATTTTTGAATACAAAATAAACTTTATTTTGTGTTGTTAATGCACATAAACTAGGGCTATTGCATTAAATAAATTAGTATATTTGGAATAACTTATTCTGTGTTTATAATCAAGCATCTATCTCAATATAGCTAATAGCGAATAGTGTTTACTGTACATTTCACAATTTCATAATAAAAATATAACATTTAAAATGAATCGTAATAATTATTCCTACTCAAATTGAATGTTTTTTATTTTATTTAAATGGTGCTTGTAATGCAAAATCGAATTTGATTTTTATTTGTTTATAAATTTATTATTGTCATACATATAGGGTGGATTTGCTTCCTATCCCCTTTGTGGGCCTATCTGTCAGGATGTGTTGTGGCCGAAGATAAAGGTGGAGACTGGAAATATAACTGTGTGATTCGTAATCGATGTTCAGCTTGGGTTTTTATGGTTTAATTGTACTACCATGTCCTATTACAAAATGTGATGTTAATGAGAAATATTGAAAGATTTAAAGAAATTAATGGAATTACTAAGGAAGTAATAGAATGAAGTATAGCCAGGAATGTTTAACCAATGGCATGACTGACAACCAGGTGGCCCATATGGGTGTGAGCCCTGGTACCTTGGGCATGACGGTAGCTCCTCAGCACTCGTACTCGCTGATCCAACATCCTAGCCCACGTATCTCCAAAAATGGATAGTGTGACCCTCCTAGGTTCGATGGTTAGTTGTCAGCCCAGTCAGCTTGAAAACATTTCTATTTATCCTGCCTCCTAGTCTGATTTATCGTGAGGAATTATGACACTGTTTAATTTGTAAGTGCAAATGTTATATATTTTCATTAACTAATCAAAACACCTTACTGTATTCGTTTTGTCACTTACAATCAACAACACAACAAATGTTAAACAAACAAACAAACGTCTAAATTTCGGCCATGCAGATTGCAAATGTTGTATTTCTCCTTTAGTTTCATTCATATTGACAATCGTATACATTTATGAAAAAACAAAGAAAATTTAATAATAACAAATAATTAATGCTTTCACAATATATTTCACATGAGAACAGAAGATAATTTTCATCTGCTGTCAATACTATTGTTTAATTAATTATTTGCCTGAGCATCTCCTTACATTTTCATTGGTTAATAAGTCTCCAGTTCAAGGAATATCTATACTCAAATCAATTCATACCGCATATTAATGTGTAAGTTTGATCATTTGTATACATTGTGCACTTAATATGTATATATTATGAATGCTATCATTGAAAATAGTGTGTTTCAAACTATCTGAATAATATATGTTTTACATACATCAAGGTAATACCAAGAGTGTCCTTAGATAGTGAATACGGGCTGTTGGTGGCAGACATAAAGGTATGGGAATGCAGGCAGGAGAAGGGTAGTAAACCAAGAAATAAGAATAAGGGTGGGGAGGCTTTAAAATGAAGAGGATAGAAAGCTGTACCCAAGAGAAGCAATAAGTGTAAGGTGTTATATAGACAAGTAAGAAACAGGAGAAGAGATAAAAAAAAAACAAGAAGTTAGAATGATAGGCAAGACGGAAAAACGGCAAAGACAGGAAGGAATATAAATAACTATAAATGGGATATTTAGAGAAAATGTTCAACGCGGAAGAGGAAAGAAATTAGAGTAAAATAAAGGAGTGTGAAGGAAAAGCAAAAAAAGGTGGAAATAGATGAAGGACGCATTGAGGAGAATGAAACAAGGAATAGCACGAGGTGTGGACAAACTGACTGTGGAAATGATAAGATTTGCAGGTGAAGTAGATATACAATGGTTACACAGGATGCTGAGATTGGTTTAGAGGGAGAACAAGTTACCGGAAGACTAAAAAAAAGGACGTTATAATACCTATTTTCAAGAACGGAGAGAGTAAAAGAAGCACAAATTATAGGAGGAAAACGCTGATGTGCCATTGTACAAAAAAATATATGAGAAAATACTGGAAAAGAGAATAGGAAAGAAAATGAAAGGAGGAAGGATAGTGGAACAGCATGGATTTAGGGGACAGAATTATACAAATTACTAAACGAAAGTTCAGGGAAAGAAAGTATGAATATGGGAAAGACTTGGTAATGATATTTATGGGCGTGGAGAATGCATATGATAACGTCGATAGAAATAAAGTTTGGAAGGTGTTGGAGGAGGCTGAAGGGGAAAGTGGAGTTTTAATTAAAGTAAAAAGCATGTATGAGGAGAGCAGGAGTGATGTTAGGACGTAGAATGAAAAGACGGATTAGTTCCAAATAAAAATTTGGAGTGAAACAGGATAGTGCACTTTCACCATTACTATTTTGTGATGGTAATGGGAATGTTCACGAACAAAGTGGCAGACAAACTCTGGGAGAAAAAAAAATAAAAGCCATGATTTTTGTTGATGACTTGAGGGTACGGGGTGAGAAGGAAGAGGAACTATATGAACAACTAGAAGAATGGAATGAGAAAGTGAAAGAGTCAGAAGCGGATTTACACTATAGGCTCACTAGGCACGGAGGCTTTAGGGGGAGGCAAATTTTGGATAGCATTATTGTCAAAACATGTTTAAAATATCATGCTTGTTTAGGCCTAACCTCTCAACCAATAGTGTGAGTGCCCAATAGTGTGGCGCATGAATACTTTCATTAAAAGCACTTTTTCTTTTTACTGTCTTGTTGGCGTCATGTAACAGTCATGTTGAACTTTTACCGTGTGTGGTCTATTAAGTAAGAACAGTGTGTTCCAAACCTCAAATAAAACATTTAATAGGTTATGGGCCCAGGCACCCTACAACTGCGTAAATATCCACGTAATATTTCGTAAAAACTGTCCGTCGGGTAATTCACAAATCCGTTTTGTGAATTCGCGTTCGCGTTAGGAAGCGACGTGATTCGCCATTTTTTTTATGTAGGTTCGCGAGATCAGCAAACAAACAGCTTTGTGTTTTGTGTTTGAAGTTATATAATCCGCGAGACCAAATTAGAAATAATGGCCGAAAAGTTTGACGTGGCACACGTAAATAAGTTCGACGGCAATAATTATCATCAATGGAAATTTCAAATGAAATGTGCCCTAAGGGCAAAAGGAGTCTTTGATGTTGCAAAAGGCGCCATAGAAAAGCCGGCAATAGACAAAGAGAAGGAACTAGAAAAGTGGAACAAAGACGACGCAATTGCTATGTTCACACTCACTACAGCAATGGAACTATCACAGATCACATTAGTTGAAAATTGTGATTCGTCTAAAGAAATGTTAGAGAAATTAGACTCTATCTTTGAGCAGAAATCAGAAATGAACAAAATGCTAGTCCACGAACGCTTTCATCAATACAAGATGGACGCCAACGACTCCATTGCTCAGCATATTGCCAAGATAGAAAATCTCGCGCGACATGTGAGAGAGACTGGTGAACAACTCAGCAATGTTACTATAATGACTAAAATTCTTGGTAGTCTACCTCCCAAATTTAGAAACTTCAGACAAGCTTGGCTTTCACTAGACGAGGCTAGACAGACAATACCAAATATGACGGCACGTCTGTTGGATGAAGAGGCCAGTCTCACATCAAATGAACAATCGGAAAGTGCATTTTCATCTTCGACAAATTTGAAAAGCGATTTTCAAAAGTCTAATAACTCTCAAAAGTCCAATCAAAAACAAAAGAATAGATCAGGAAAACCAAGGGTAACGTGCTATAATTGCCAAAGAAAAGGACATTACGCAAGTAACTGTCGTGCACCTAAGAAGCCCCGAGAAAACGGACAGCAAAACACTCACAGTGACCGTTCCCAACAGGGTCATTTCTCAGCATTCAGTGCAGAGAAGCAGGAGGTTATGCTTATGTCAGCAGTCACCACCGAAGATAACTGGACAATGGACAGTGGTGCTTCTGCACACATGACTAATCGTCGTGATTATTTTTATAAGTTTGAAGAGACTGTAGAAAATACGAGTGTCGTACTTGGAAACAACCAAGGTCTTTCTGTGAAGGGAAGAGGAAGCATTAAAATAAAGAAATTTATCAGAGGTAATTGGTATGACTCAACTATCACAAATGTGTTGTATATTCCTGAACTAAGAAAAAGTCTTTTCTCTGAAGGTGTAATAACTGAAAAAGGGATGAAGATCCTTAAGGAAGACAGATATGCAGAAATTTACGAAAACGGTGAGCTAGTAGCAAGTGCGGTCCGTGAAACCAACAATCTGTATCGAATGTTATTCCGCACAGTGATCCCACATCAAGATGTAGGCCTAAATTTCACTGCAAGTGGAAGTCTAAAATTGTGGCACGAGAGACTCGGACATATAAATAAGAGAACTCTGCGTGAAATGGTCACCAAAGGCTTGGTCGAAGGTGTAAATATTAATGACCTTGAAGATTTCTTCTGCGAGTCGTGTCAGTATGGCAAACAGCACAGGTTACCATTTTCGCCCTCAAAGCATGCCAAGGCCAAACCAGGCGAATTCATTTACAGTAACGTGTGTGGTCCAATGTCAACACCATCAGTTCAGGGTGCTAAATATTTTGTATTATTTAAGGATGACTGTTCAGGCTATCGTGTCGTATTTTTCATCAAGCACAAAGCGGATGTTGTTGTGTGTTTCAAAGATTTTGCAAACATGATAAAGAATAAATTTGAATATTCTATTAAGACCCTACATACTGACAATGGGACAGAATACTGTAATCAGGGAATGAAAGAATATATGTCAAAACATGGAATTGAGTTTGAAACAACGGCACCTTATACTCCTGAGCAAAATGGTAGAGCCGAACGTGACATGAGAACCATAATGGAAAGTGCACGTTCAATGTTATATGCAAAGGATATGCCAACATATTTATGGGCAGAGGCAGTAAGCACAGCTGTTTATATTCTAAACAGGACTCCAACCTCTCAAGCACCAAACTCGACACCCTATGAAATATGGAGTGGAAAAAGGCCTGTAATGTCACATTTAAGAATCTTTGGCAGTGAGGCATACATGCATGTACCAAAGGAACTACGAAACAAACTGGCGCCGAAAAGCAAGAAACTTACCCTTGTAGGATATGATAGAAACTCAACCAACTATCGTTTGCTGGACCAAAATACACAGAAAATTACAGTATCAAGAAATGTGATTTTCAATGAGAATTCAAGTAGTTTCATTCCTCAAAGAAATACTGTAGTCCCAGTAGTGATAGAAAACACACATCATTCTGATCAAAGAATTCAGCAGGAGGACGCAGGCCCTCAACATTCTGAACAGAACGATGAAGAACCCAGGCACATTGAAGCAAATTATGAGCTGCGACCAAGAGATGTCATCAGGCCTCCCAAACGCTATGAAGCTAACCTAGTGGAAATAGATGTACCACAGACCTACGAGGAAGCAATGAAGAGTCCCGATGCAGGGCAGTGGACTGATGCAATCAAAGAAGAACTTGATGCGCTGGAAAAGAACAACACTTGGGTGCTAGTGTCATTACCTCCTGGTAAAAATGCTATAGGTTCAAAATGGGTCTTCAAAGTAAAACGTACCAGTGATGGAAACATTTCACGATATAAATCAAGACTGTGCGCTAAAGGTTTCACACAGAAAGAAGGGGTCGACTACAATGACACATACTCTCCCACAACACGGTATGACTCTATACGAGTCTTACTCGCTATCGCAGCTCAACAAAACTATGAAATAATGCAGTTTGATGTGAAAACTGCATTTTTGTACGGTGAACTCAAGGAAGATATCTACATGCTTCCACCAGATGGAATCAATATTGACCAAAACCTTGTCTGCAAATTAAGAAAGTCACTATATGGCCTCAAACAATCATCGCGTTGTTGGAACGAAAAGTTTGACGGTTTCCTGAAAATGTTTGGATTCAGCCAAAGTACTGCAGATAAATGTGTTTATCGAGGGGATTTCAATAAATCAAAGGTTCTGCTTGCGTTATATGTTGATGATGGGCTGATCATGGCTGAAAACCAAATGGCACTACAACTTGTACTCGATAAACTGAAGACAACCTTTGAAGTCACAATCAGTGAACCAAATTACTTTGTGGGTCTAGAAATAAAACGAAATAATGTGAACGGATCAATATTTCTACATCAAGCCAACTATATCAAACAAATAATCAAGAGATTCAATCTTGAAGACTCTAAGCCAGTCAGTGTGCCTGCTGATCCACACACTCACTTGAGTTCAAACATAGGGGAAAATAAAGAAATAAAAGTACCCTATCGAGAAGCTGTTGGCAGCTTAATGTTTGCTGCTATAGTTAGTCGGCCAGACATTATGTATGCAGTTGGAAACGTGAGTAGATACTTGTCAAACTATGGACCAAGTCATTGGAATGCAGTCAAACGCATCTTAAAATACCTAAAAGACACATCCAGCTATGGCATTGAATTTACAAGGAGTGAGAATCCACCCCCATTAATTGGCTTCTCAGACTCTGACTTCGCAAACGATTTGGACACCCGACGCTCCACAACTGGATACCTCTTTCAATTGAGTAATGGCCCTATAACATGGGCTAGTCAACGTCAACAAACGGTTTCCCTTTCCACTACCGAAGCTGAGTACATCGCTGCATCAACTGCGGCCAAAGAGGTCATCTGGCTTAGACATCTTCTACTTGACATTGGGGAAACAGTGGGAGAGGCCACAGTTCTAACAGTTGATAATCAGAGTGCAATGCGCCTTGTGCGAAACCCAGAGTTCCACAAGAGAACCAAACACATAGACATACGTTACCACTTCATACGTGAGAAGTATGAGAACGGTGAGATTGACATCAAGCATGTACCCTCTGAGGACCAGTTAGCAGATATACTAACCAAACCTCTTCCACGTGATCGTTTTCAGACACTCCGTGGTGCAATTGGAATGACAAGACTGGAGAGCTAATAAATGCTTCTCATTGACATTGATATGTATATAAAGCTGTTTATTATTTTTGTTTTGTTTTTGAAGCTAATTAGTAACTAAACTTAAATAAGCCATATTTCTAACCATTTGCAAGACTGTAAACAAGCATTCATTTAGTGGGAGTGTCAAAACATGTTTAAAATATCATGCTTGTTTAGGCCTAACCTCTCAACCAATAGTGTGAGTGCCCAATAGTGTGGCGCATGAATACATTCATTAAAGCACTTTTTCTTTTACTGTCTTGTTGGCGTCATGTAACAGTCATGTTGAACTTTTACCGTGTGCGGTCTATTAAGTAAGAACAGTGTGTTCCAAACCTCAAATAAAACATTTAATAATTATATTTATTATAAATTTTATTTTTAATAATAACGTTTAAAAATTATTGACTGACATTATCGAAATAGTTAAAGTCAGAACGAAAATATTTATTTTTAAATAAATGTACTTTTCAATCGCTTTGTAACTGACTTCAATCATTAACAATGAGCATACTTGATTATCTTTCGTAGAAATCTTTTCACAAATAATAATTTACCCTCCCCCCCTTCCCATCAACACCTAATGCCACCGAAACTTCCTAAAGTCCTTGACAATAGCTAAAAATGCAACGTTGCTTAGTCATAGCTTGTGTAACTTACAACATGCTGTAGTTCATAGAAGTCTTTATCGAATATCTTACTTTGCCGTTCTCTTAACAATCCTTTTCAACAGTACGGAATTACTAATACTGGTAGGCTAGTTGTTCAGTGGTTTTGTTTTTGTGGTGCAGACATGGCTGTTCTAGTGTTTGACATTTGTATACTGTCTATTTAGTAACATTCTATTTGGTTAGTTATTATTACTATTATTATTATCATCATCATGGTTGTGATCTGTGTTAATTTATTTCACTGTTAATCACGTGATTAGTCAAAATGAGTGATAAAAACCAACACGCAAAATTAAGTTGGGTGGCATTTCGTAAACTGGCAAAAGAAAAGTGAGAAAGGGAAGCTAAAATTCTGAAAAAGCTTGGTAGAGTGGACACATTTTTTTACAAGTAAATGTATGTAAACGTGAAAATAGCATTACAGCCATTGTGAAGTAAGTAAGTCTGAACAAAACACTGGTCGAAAATGAAGAGAAAAAAAATGTTATTTGAATTCAAGTCACATGTTGGCCTATGTGTTGAATCAGCTGATAAAATCAGTAATAACCTCGTTAGTGATGATCCAGAGTAGTTGTGTGCTATTGAGTAATAAATTATATTCTTCTACGTCGTGGAATTAATCAAAATGATAACAATCATTTTTCTTATTCACGAAGAATCATAGCATGTAAAACCAGATATTTTAACAAAAGTTTTTTTTGTCGGAAAATTTTAAATGGTGAATCAACTTTGCGTGATTACTTAGTATATTCCTGTAGTGCTGGTGCCGTTTATTATGCGCCATGTAAATTGTTTAGAGGAAATACCACGATTGCTACTCGTGGTATTTCAGATTGGAATATATTTATACTATTTTATCTCAACATGAAAATTCGCAGGAACATAAAAATTGTGAGTTAACGCTATTAACAAGGAAAAAATCATTTCGAGTCTTATGTTCAGGCAGAACAAATGTACCGGTGAAATGTATTGAAAAGAGTATTTGCTGTAGTGAAAAAGCTAACAAGTCGTGGATATCCACTACGTGGGCATGAAGAGAAATTTAATTCATTACATAACGGTCAGTTAATGATTTCTCTTGAACTTATAACCGAGTTCGATCCTTTTCTCGTGAAATGCATTGAACGATATGGAAATCTGGGACAGGGGCATACACGCTATCTATTTTCAACAATCTGTGATGAAATAATCGAATTGCTTTCTGAGCGAGTGAAAAAAATTGTATTCAGTGATATCAATATTTCTCTATCATAGTTGATTCTACTGGGATATTTCGAATATCTATCAATTGTCTTTCATATTTAAGGTATGTGGATGAAAATGGTTAGCCTGTTGAACGTTTCCTTTTGTTTTTTCCAAACCCAGGACATAAGTCAGAAACTCTAGTTGAAGCAATAATGAAAGTTTTTGATACAAATTATATCGACATTAGTAAACTGTAGAGGCAAATCTTATGACAATGCAAGCAATATGTCAGGAGCATACACATGTTTACAGGCCCGCATCTAAGAAAAAACCAGAAAGCGCATTATGTGCCCTGCATAGCACATTCATCGAATTTAGTCGGCAGTAGTGCCGCAAGCTGTTGTCAGGATGCTTGCTCATTTTTCAATATAGTGAAAAACATTTACAACTTTTCTCTAGTTCTACACAACTCTGGGAACTACTCTTTTTTTTCATGGAACCAAGAAGCAAAACAGTAAAAATATTATCAAAAACACGTTGATCAGAAAGAGAGGAGGCATGTATATTTCTAAATAAATACTGGGAGTGTGTAATCAAGGCTCTCAAACATATTATCAATAATACCTGTGAGAAACCACTGGTGCGAAATAAAGACTCAGATCTAATGAATAAATTTAATAAACTAGAGACAGCATTCATGATAAAAGCTTGGAAGGACATACTCCAGAGATTTAATAGTATAAGTGTGAAATTGAAAAGTGTCAACTAAGTCATTGAAATAGTGCATGGATTAGTTGAATCACTTGTGCAGTTTATAAGTTATGTTGGTAGCATGTTAGACTATTGTGATCAAAAATCTTTGGAGAAAACTTATATGAATTCCAAACGGACTTATAGAAAGATCAAGGAATCACAGACTTTATACCGATGAAGAAAAGGATACTGAGGATCTTTTGACTGGTAGAGATAAATTTAAAGTTGAAGTGTTTTTCCATATACTTAATAAATTACACGCTGAATTAGGGAGGAGGAAGGAATGTTATAAATTAATGTCAGACACCTTCATAATGCTCAGCAAATTTCAGGAATGTTTTCCAGCTACTATTTCTGAACGTGCAGATAAACTGCAGGCGTTATATGAAATTCATTATAACCATCTTTCCCAAGTAAATGTGTATATTTTGCAGGACTTTTAAGTGCTTGTGCGATTAACGATGTACCAATCGAAATGAGTAAATTTCTTAGAAAAGATCAGTTACAGTCTATGTTTCCAATGTTGACATTGCACTTAGAATATTTCTGTGTGCCGCACTTACAAACTGTTCAGCAGAGCACTGGTTTTCAGCTCTTAAAAGGCTGAAATCCTACCCTCGTTATACTGTATTGGAGAAGAGATTGCAAGTCTTGTCCATTCTTCACATCGAAGCCAATCTCTTGACTGATGACTGTCTCAACTATGAAGATTTGATCAACGAGTTTGCAACCATCAAAGTGAGACGCAGACTTTGATGTGTGGTGAATTTTTTCTTCCTCTTAATTTTAAAGTTTTCAGGTTCGTATACGCTCTTTTCTTTAATTCTATTAACGACTTATATAGCATATCTCAAGTTATTTTAAAACCATTTATTTTATTTTATTGGTGGAGGGAAGTCCATATTATAATTGTACATAGGAGCGCCACATTTTTTAATACACCAATGAAAAGAGAGTGTAGAATGAGATTTAGCATGGCAAATTGTGAAGCGATGTGATAATTACAAGGATGAGGATAAGGCCTAGTAAAGTTATAAGGTCGGATAAAGTAGAACTGAGAAAATTAAGAATGTAAAATATCATGAAAGTGTGATTGAGGAGAATGGTGGAAGTCCGAGGATTTAATGAGAATATGACAGCAGGGTGAGTGGTTCTTTAGGTGTCTAAGAGACCTGCTACAGAGAAGAGAAGTGCCCTTGAAGTTTAAGTTGTACAGGGCGTACTTTATACCCATTGCCACATATGAAGTAGAAGCATCGACATTGAATGTAAGTGAGACTAGGAAAGTGGAGGCCATACGAAAGAAGTTTGTGAGGAGCATGTTAGCTGTCACGATGATAAATCAGATTAGGATTCCTGGAAATAGTGGGTGTACTGGGAGTACATGAGATAGTAGACTATACAAGGCTGAGGTGGTATGGGCATGTAATGAGGATGGAAAAAGAAATTATACCAAAGAGAACAATGAAAATGAAGTATGTAGGAAAATGACCCCAAGGGAGGCCAAAGGAGAATTGAAAGGAGGCCCGAAGAGCAGATAACAGAAAGTGTTCAAGTGATATAAAAGGTGTCGTTCTACTTCCCTTTCTACTTTTTAGGAAAACTTCCGCCACTCCACGAATAGGCCAAACATGGACAACAATATTGCTATGACGCTAGTGTTAGAAGGGGGGAGGGAAGAGGGTGCAATATTCTTATTAAACTTATATGTAATAGGGATGTGGGGCCATAAACTACGAATAGATCAGTCTTAAAATTGGTGGAGACACAGATCATTCTCATCGGGGCTTCTGGGTAAAAAACTATAGTGGCATAGTATAAAAGGGAAAGGAAATATTTTATATGTTTAGTGATGTTAAGATTCAACTCAATACAACACTTATTCTAATACCCTACCTCAATACCAACCTGACAAAATAAAACCTAATTATGACTGGAGCTGATAAATGATTATAACAATTAGGAAGTAGATAACATAAGAAGAAGAAAAAAATCTTGTAAGACACTATATAAAGACATGACTTTTTAAATGAGATATTACATCCTATTTGTCTGTTTATGCGCTGGGCTGGTGAGGAAACACTTGAATAGTTAATATATTTGTTCATTATCTAAAGTCTTGCGCATGGACGTGCCTGGCTTTCAAACTTTGGGGGGGACAAAGACACAAAATATTATAAGTGATTTAACACTCTCTAATAATAATTGTTTATATACTTAGTATAAACAACGCGTACACTAGCAATACTCTTAAATTCAGTTTCATATTCAATATAAATGTATCAGATGAACATTAATACCAATTCAAAAATTGTTGGCACGCTTTGTGTGTGGTATTAGATGGGGTGGGTAAAGCGTGGATCTCCGCTAGTTTCCATACTAGGGTCCGCACAGATAATACCTTTGCGTTTAGCCCGTCATTGGCTCCTATTGACTAAGTATTAAAAGTGAGTGTGTTCTAAAGTAGTGTTGTACCCCAAGGAATAGGTTATTGTATAAATGTACTATTGATTGCTCTAGCAGTACCTATTGGGAAAAGGACCGGCCATAGTACTATTTGGTGTTGACACCTGTTTGATAGCCATCTACCAATGTAATAAGCAAACCTTTCTCATATCATTCATTATACAATGTATCTTTAGGACTTTTTTAAGTCCCAATCAAGCAAGCTTCTTCAAGTTATATTTATAATAACAACTCTAAACTTATAGGATTTACAGTTAACTTTCATTGGTAATTGGTAATAATTTCACTGTTTTCCCTTTTAGGCCCTACTGACAGTAGCCTGGCGTTTGCCCAGCTGTTTTGATAGTGAGCAAGCTCATCCAGCCTACTGCCTTTGACCATGCTGCCTTGAACGCTTAATATTACCCGAGCAGCTGCAAGACAATCCTATAGTTTGGACTTGCTATATACCAACACAACTTGCATTTAACGAACGTAAAGTTTTCCAGGATCCAAGATATGTTCACTTGTTTCATGAACTTATATATTACACGTTCAATTGTCAACAGCATTAATCTTGTATAACTATTGTAATCTTATAACTCATATGTGTTTTTCTATAATAAATCTATTTATGGCTAACTTAATTATTTGTTTTACGTAATGAATTATCCAGAACGATGAAGTCGTAACCATCAACGCAAATCGTAACAGGGTAGTCTCAAACCTTTCGCAGTGGAAGTTCCAGTCCCCTCCAAATCCACCACATGGCTCTCTCAGGCCGACTATTTACTACGTACGTCAATTAGACTCATAATATGCTACATGTTTAGTATAAATATACCTACTGAGCCAGATGTGCTTTATTTTGTTTGTAATTAATTATACTTATTAGCACTAGGTGTCAGCACCACATTGACCCTTCTCTCTTAATGGCTCTGGGCTCGCCTACAGCGCGTTTTTTCTTAGTACAACGGTAAAAACAGTGTTCAAGCATCTCTTAGTCTCGAGGTACAAACCCATGAAACTCTCTTGTGTGAAATAATTATTAAGTGCTCAAGAATCACGATTGGGGCGCCCCAGATATCATCTCATCACTCCAGGTACTCTGTCACCATTCACAAAGGTAGGTTCATTGTAAATAAATTGTTTCTCTGTGTTATAATTAAAGCATATGCCAAAATCTCGCCTGTTAATAAAGCACATAACATTTGGATCTCCGGGGATGGATCTATTTCTTTAAAATGAATGAACGCTCGCTATGGAACAGTACAGTTTATTAAGAGGACAAATTACTCTGCTCTTAAAGTGTTTGTGTAATTGTGTTAAAATCTTTTTATAAACGCGAGCCTAACCATTTTAGTTTGAATTTAATTACAAAACGATATTGTTAAACTCGCCCCTGTGTACCCAGGTTTTAGGCTAAGTTTCACTTGCCAAGTTGATAAAGTTCATAATAGCGTAGTTTTGTGTATTTCTCTCTCACTAACCTGTTGGGTGGACTCTTTATTTTGTTTTTGATTGTATCTAATTTAATTAGTTCAAGTGTATTTTTGTTTATTGTCTAATATTGGTCAACATGAGGTTCGTAACTTTCACTCGGCAATGCGACCTTATAAAGAAACTCTTTGTTAAGATTAGGGAGTTTGTAATGGAAACAAATTCCATTGTAGACAAAGGGGAAGTATTGTCCGAGTATCATATTCGAAAACAAGCTTTGTTCGAAAAGGAAGTGGAGACCAAACGTAATGAGTTTGAAGTGTTGCTATCTAAGATTGTTTCGGAAGAAATTGAGGATTACAAAGATGATATTGTAATTCAAAATCAAGACGAAATATTTGAATTACATACGTTTTTAAGTTGTAGTATAACAATGTTACTTCCCACTCCTGAACCTCAACTGGACTATTCAAGTCACTCCGCGTCTAGTGGGTCTGTGGTTCCAACTCCCTCTATACGCTTACCGAAAATTGAACTACTAACCTTCTCTGGTGATTCATCACAGTGTATGAGTTATCACAATTTGTTCAACGCAACTATTCCCCAAAATTCAAGCTTAACACCTGTTGAAAAAAGTCATATCTGATCTCAACTCTAAGCTCAGAAGCGCATAATTTAATTAAGAGCCTCCCCCTTTTCGTGCCCAGCTCTCAGGTAGCCTACGATTTATTGTGTAGTTACTATCACAACATAAGAAACATAACCTCTCTTCATATAAATAAAATCATTGATTTGTCTCATGTCATTAGTGGGTTACTCAAGAGCCTACGTAACATCCTTAGAAGCTACGATTAAAACATTCAAGCTCTCCACGCTCTTGAACAAGGCACAGCTCTCGAAGGCCCTCTATTGTTTTAATTGTTGTTGCGGAAACACGACGGTGACACTTGACACAGGTTCGATACCAGCTGCGGTACAAAAGTAAGTTTACCAACGGTAGATGAATTGATTAAGTTTTTACATCTTAAAGCGTCACACCTTGAGTCAGCCAACAATGTGAATACTACCCAAAAGCACCCGCACACATCTCATACACCACAAGTTTCTTACTCATAGTCAAGGAGGCCAGGTGGCATAAAACCTACGTCCTAGCAAAATCACAAAGTCACACTATTATCCACCTCTACAATAATGGTTTTTGTTGTTGTAATGCTGACACTCATTCAATTTATTGTTGTCCAGATTTCCAAGTCAAAACTCCTCAAGAAAGATTTAATTTTGTTAAAGCTAATGGAATCTGTTATAATGGTCTTGGTCACTCTCACACACTGAACAGTTGTGAATCATCACGTTCATGTAACAAATGTAATAAAATACATCAAACTTCACTACATTTGGACTCAGACCCGTCTAAGGTTACTCAAGGTCACTCTACACGTCCACCGCACAACACCCAGAGTTCTTCACCTCAACAATTCTCAGAAAACGTATCAACTACAAATACTCCGTTTGTTGGTTTGTCACACGTATATAACACCGTGCTTTTAGCAACAACTCTTGTTATTCTCTGAACATCTGATGGTGTCTCCCTTGTTGTTCGTGGAATATTGGATTCTGCTGCTCAAAGTACTTTCATCACGGAACAATGTGCTCGATTGCTACAGGTTAAACGCACTCGCGCCTCAAGATCAATCAATGGTATTTCCCAAGCTCTGGTAAATACTAAAGGCCTAACTTATCTTAATATTTCGTCTCTGAATGGAAATATAATATCCCGAGAACATCCCATATTAATATTGGATAAGATAACTTCAGATCTCCCTCGTGCAGCACTTTCACCTGATAGAAAAAGGAAAATGGCCTCCTTTGTCCTAGCTGACCCCACATTTGACACCCCGGAAGCCATAGATATCCTCTTAGGTGCCGACTTGTTTACACAAATTATGATTGGTGAACAATATATTCTCGGAAAAGACCTGCCCATTGCCTTTGCTACTGTTTTTGGTGTCGTCCTTATGGATCCACCCCCTGCTCTGCACCCAGTGTACCTCCAGCACATTTTAATGGTGTCGCCACTCTGCTCTCTAACAATGAAATCGACCTTCATTACTCCTTGCAAAACTTCTGGAAACTTTAAGAACTTCCACGTAGCGTGGGCCTCTCTATAGAAGAACAATTATGTGAAGATCATTTTGTCTCTACGCACACTCGAGATGATACCGGTCGATATGTAGTACGACTACCATTCAAGGATTCTCAACCTCCACTCGCTGACTCTTCAAATAATGCAAGTAATAGATTTAATGTTTTAGAACGACGATTTGCTACTCAACCTCAATTCAGACAAATGTATGTAGACTTCATGGAGGATTATCTTACAGCTTGTCACATGACTGAATGCAAATCACCTACAACTATTAACTCCCCACACAACTTCTTGCCCCACCATGGAGTCATGAAATCAACTTCATCCACAATTAAGCTACGGGTCATTTTCGATGACAGCGCCCGCACCTCCAACTCAGTTTCGTTAAATCAGGTTTTATTACCTGGGCCTAAATTTCAAAATGATATTTGTGATGTGATCACTCAATTCCGTCGTCACACCATAGTCTTCTCATGCGATATTATACAAATGTATCGACAGATTTTGATACACACTGATGATCAAACGTACCAATTGATTTACTGGCGTGACAGCCCCGCAGTACCTCTTACTGTCTACGAACTTAGCACTGTCACTTATGGAATTACCTCGTCCCCATATCTTGCACTAAGAACTCTCCACCAGTTAGTGAAGGATGAAGGACACAACTACCCGCATGCATCCAAAGTATTGCAAACACACATTTTTGTAGATGCAGTTTGTGCAGAAGACACCATAGAAGATGCGCTACTTCTCCAAGATGAGCTTACCAAGCTGTTAAAATTAGGAGGCTTTGAATTACGAAAATGGTCAAGTAATACGTCTAAACTTCTTGATTCAGTGCCACAGGACCATAGAGAAACCCCTCTCTATTTTCGGACACCAGAAAAACCATTGTTCAGCATTCTCGGGCTCCAGTGGACACCTGACTCTGACAACTTCTCCTATTGCATGCGAGTGACAAAAGACGCTCACAAGCCTACAAAGCGTATCCTTCTTTCAATTGTGGCTTAAATCTATGACCATTGCGGTTGGTTAACTCCTGTCGTGTTCTGGGCGAAGTCTTTCATCCAATTGTTATGGCCATTAGGCCTACAGTGGGATGAACCCTTGCCTGCTGACATTGGTAAAAACTGGGAAAGATTTTTGAATAATATTCCTGTGTTAGAAGCCATTCGCATACCACGCTATTTCTATCTCGCTTTTGCTACCAACATTCAACTCCGTGGGTTCTGTGATGCCAATGAGGCAGGGTATGGGTGTTGCCTCTACCTCATATGTCTTGATCCCAACAACAAAGTGACAGTTTTCTCATCGCCAAATCACGTGTATCTCCCCTCAAAAGAATTTCCACACCTCACTTGGAACTCTGCGTGGCTCACTTACTTGCCAAACTTATGTAATATTGCACTGACCTCTTATCACCACATTGCAAAATTGACTCAAGAACTGCTTGGTGAGATTCTATGATTGTCCTCTCATGGATTCATACACCACCATATCGGCTCAAAGTGTATGTGGCCAATCGTATCGCCCAAATCTAAGAATGGCTACCTCCTCACACTTGGATGCATATCGCTTCTCCCCACAACCCAGCGGACTGTGCCTCTCGAGGTTTATCCCCTACAGAATATCAACGATCATCCCCTTTGGTGGTCTGGTCCTTCGTGGCTCTCTCTTCAACCTGAACAGTGGCCTCTTTCTCGTTTCACTCCTGTGGCCGAAGCGGCATTGCCCGACGTCAAATCCTCACCACTAAATGTTCTCATTGCGAATCCTTCTACTGATTCGATTCAAACATTACTGCTCAAATACTCGTGGACGAAACTCGTCAGTATAATGGCTTTTGTACTTCGCTTCCTTAAACACTGCAGATCAAAAGATCGCCAAACAGGACCCCTCAGCCCTCAAGAGCTCAATGAAGACCATTCAACGAATCTGCCAAGTTATCCAAGCTGGAACCTTCACCACCAGTATAGAGCACATTAAGGCTAAGAAACCATGTAGCACCAAACTTCAGCGCTTATCCCCGTTCCTGGACAGCCAAGGAATACTGAGACTAGGCGGACGACTCAGTCACTCAAATTTGGCTCATGAAGCTAAACACCCTATCGTGTTAACAAAATCCCATAACATTGCCAACCAGATCATTGATCACCATCACCTCAAACATCTTCATGCTGGACCTCAATTGCTTCAGTATTTTATCCCAACTTCTGGATCTTCTCTGTTCACAGCACAATTAGACTTTGAATTTTCAAATGTATTCGTTGCTTTCGCCACAAACCAAAGCTCATAACTCCCATGATTAGCGATATACCTGAACCTCGAGTTACTCCTGCGCGTTCATTTCTCAAATCTGGGATGGATTATGGAGGCCCATTCTCAGTGAAGTTACACACTCTCAGACGCCTTAAGCCTATTAAAGTTTATCTCTTCTTGTTTGTCTGCTTCTCATCTATAGCAGTTCACCTCAAAGTCATCACAGAGCTTACATCGGATGCATTCATCGCTGCCCTCACGCGCTTTGTCTCAAGAAGAGGGCTCTGTTCAGACCTATATTCAGATTGTGGGACAAAATTCATAGGTGCCTCTCACCAGTTGAAGAAAACCACAAGACCACACACAACTTCAACAGTTTGCATCACAAAATTCCATCAAATTTCACTTACAACCTCCTGATGCACCCCATCAGAGAGGGATTTGGGAATCTGCTATAAAAAGCGCCAAATACCACCTCTCAAGAGTAGATCAGATATTGACCTTAGAGGAATTCATAACGTTGATGACTAAAGTGCAAGCTATGTTGAATTCTAGACCGCTAGTCCTTCTATCCACTGACCCATGCTTAATTCTCTAACTCCGGGACACTTCTTGATCAGCTCTCCTCTCGTGGCCGTACCTAAAACAGATGTGTCTGACATACCATGCAACCAATTGAAAAGGTGGAATTTAGTCACATCACTTTCTCAACACTTCTGGAAAAGATGGCATAAGGAGTATTTACACACTCTTCAGCAACGCTCAAAATGGACAACGAAGAAAGCTAATCTACAGGCAGGAGATCTCGTCCTCATTCATGAACCCAACACACCACCACTGTGTTGGCGTCTTGGACGCATAACTTCGACGTCGCCTGGAAAATATGGCATTGTACGAGTTGTACAACTGCGCACCCAAAAGGAAACACTGTCTAGGCCTGTCGTCAAAGTGTTTCCTCTCCCACTCAACTAGGATTGCATATTGTAATTATATCTTTCCTTTTTTTGTTATCTCTTTTTGTTTTTTTGTCTCTTTAATTGTTGGATCATGTTTTTTTCTTTCGTGATTATTGTATCTTTTGTTCTACTCATTCATTGAACTAGTAGTTCAAGGGGGGCAGTATGTTTAGTATGAATATACCTACTGAGCCAGCTGTGCTCTATTTTGTTTGTAATTAATTATACTTATCAGCACTATGTGTCAGCACCACATTGATCCTTCTCTCTTAATGGCTCTGGGCTCGCCTACCGCGCGCTTTTTCTTAGTACAACGGTAAAAACCGTGTTCAAGAGTCTCTTAGTCTCCAGGTACAAAGCCATGAAACTCTCTCATGTGAAATAATTATCAAGTGTTCAAGAATCAAGATTGGGGCACCCCAGATATCATCTCATCACTCCAGGTACTCTGTCACCATTCGAAAAGGTAGGATCATTGTAAATAAATTGTTTCTCTGTGTTATAATTAAAGCGTGTGCCAAAATCTCACATGTTAATAAACCACATAACACTACCATTCCAGCCGTTACACTAAACCTTAGTTTAGTATCGCCGCTTCAAGTCCAGCCTACTCACCACGAATGCAAGAATGAAGAGACGTTCAAAACACGAGACAATTGTACAGCCTCTGATGTTCCGACGAAGAAAGCCAGCAAGGCTCGGATTGGCCAGTATGGTACTACATAGAAGACCGATCGTATGTTGGACACCTGGGTTGGCGTATGTGACCTAAACAAGCATAGCTCTACACCTGCTCACGTTGTGAGTCAACAGCATCAGCAGATGTTCAAGACAACAAACCGGCCTACGTGACCGACACAGCGAGGCCTTTCCACCAGATGTTTGCAGATGACGCAATTGTAAAGGAGAAATCCCACCTTCCCTCCCTTTCAACTAGACCTATAAACGGGGGAACATAGATAATCTCATAGACTATTACTTTGGCCGCTTCCACGAAAAGTCCTGTTGAGGACTATGGCGTTATCCAGCTAGGATGGCTTACAATATTTTCGTTTAAATCTTTTAAATATAAATTGCTGCAATGGGTATGATTTTCTTAAATACTTTGGTTTATTTTGTTATGAAAATTATTCAGTGTAGGCATCGGTTATGTTTTGATAAATACATTAATTTTAAATTTAAATGCTGTTATGGAGCACTTAATGCTCCCTGTTGCCACTTGGGCGCTAGTATCGTATTTTCTTAGTTTGAAGAGATAGCCAGATTTTTTGGTTCTTTTTATGTTTTGCAATATTTAGGATGTATATTGAATTTTTTGTTTTTGGTGTTATCAATAATTTAAATTATTTAAATTGATAACGTTTTATTTTGTGGTTATTTTCAAGACTTATTTGGTTTGAAGTTAATGTTAAATTAACTTAATTTTTATTGTTTAGTATGGGTTTTGAATTTAATATTCACTGATTCTTTTAGTCAAAATTACAAGTTCTGTAACGTAACATTTCATAGATTTACACTAAATGTTTAAATGTGAGAATTGTGTTTAATTCTTTAAAAGTGATGAGTGTATTGTCCCGAGAAGGTTTGAGTTTAGTCGGGAAGTCAAACTTTGTGCTTTAACGTAAATATCTGGTGCAATAATTAAATTTAAATTTATCTCATAAATTTAAAACTGTTTTGTCTGTATTCACTGGTGTGAATCTAACGCTTTGTGAACCATTTAAAAGAGGCTCATTAAGATCTTTGTGATATTGTATAATTTTTAGGAGTAAATATTTAACATAAATATCTGGTGCTATATTTAAATTCAAATTTATTCCATAAATTTAAAACCGTTTAGCCTATTCACTGGTGTGAATCCGACGCCTTGTAAACCTTTTAAAAGAGGTACATTAAGCTCTTTGTAATATTTGTAATATTTAGTAATTTAAACTTTTGACCCTTTTGAGTTTGTTTGATCTTAATTCACTGTTGTGAATTAGAAGCTTGTATTTCATTTTAGAAAAGTTTATTTAAATAATGGCAACTATTTTGATTATTTCATTGGTCTCTTCCAGATAGGCTAATTTTTTTTAAACGCACTGCGCATGTAATAAATTGCTAAGATTTATTTATTTTTCAACACACTTCAGTAAGACCTGTAAGGCTGTGTAACTTGTTGTTTTACTACTGTTTGTTACTTTGAATAAAATTCTAATAATTCATTAACCTGAAAATGTTTTTTCTTTTCCACATAATTATTTCCTTTGAAGATCACCCCTTCTTTTTTGGTCTATTGTGGCCTTAACTAAATATAGTGAGAGTTGGGCGGTACACTTTTACAAACATAATTAAAGAATGATAGGAAGGATCAAACATAAGATAAATATAGTCAAATGTACTACAATAGGTTAGAAGAGAACACACTCAAAATGTTCTATTCTTTATAGAAGGAAATATAATACGTTAATTAAATTAAGTGAAAAACAACTATGATTGACCTGTAACCATGACAATAAAGTCGAATGTGAATATAATAAAAGATGCAACTCTTCAAACTAGAACAAACATACATCCTTCAACGAAGGTGCGTCTGCCTCATAAAACCGGCAATTAAAATTAGAAGAAGTTAATACTTCAATGAAAAGATTCCAAACATAACTCTACTCAAGCCTGATGGCTGTTAGACTTTTACCTACAAAGCCTATAGAATAATACTAGTCGACAATACCTAACTCTATCTAGTCCTAGTTTAAGTAGTTACAAGTTTGGTGTATTTTATGAGCTATCTAAGTTAACTCCATAGTGAGCTACGAAATACAAAATTAAGCTCCTTGAAGAGGAACTATTAGTTTACAAATAGTAAATTGCGAGCTACCAGGAATCTAGGCTGTTAAGATACTAGGGCCGGTCTATTCCTTATTAGTGCTGTCTGGACATTCAATAGTATATTTATACGCCCACAAAATTTAAGAAACAATATAACTAGTGCAAACAATAAACATATTAATTAATACAAACGGTGCCTGAATAGGACCAGAGACAATACGCTATATCTCGCGAGCCACTACTATGGACTAGTAGCGCTCTCACAGGTGGTGCACCGTAAAATGTTACACTATTCAAAGATATTAGAGACTGGTACCAGTCACAGACCTAATTAGGTCATTGAACAAAGCGTTAGATAACCTGATTTCAACCATTATGTGATCCTAATCATCAAGTTAGCCGAAGAATGGCCTTACACTTTAGGATGTCAAGACATTTCCTTAGAATTTAACACTATGTCTTATGGACATAGAAGACGAAGTCAGAAACACTGACATACAACTGTGTCTTATGAACTTATATAAATAGAGCATAAAGCCCACCATTCAAAACTATGCCTTATGGGCATACGAAAAAAGTCAAAAACACTGACATACAAAAGTATGTTATATGGACATAATAAAAAATAAAAATAAGACCTTAACATTAAAAACTATGATTTATGGGCATAGAAAAACAAGTCAGGAACTCTGACATACAAAACTATATCATATGGACATAGTAAAAAAGAACATTAATACAGTATGGTAGAAGGGAGCGCGAGTAATTTTACAGTTTTTCTAGCATTACTTTTTTTGGCCAAAATAATAAAAAATATTTCTCCAGTAGCAACATAGAGTTTAGTTTTCTGCACATGCTAATATCAACAGATCTTGAATATCTGTCAAGAGTGTCTTTGAATTTTGTCAAAACTTTTTCTCTTTATTTAAAAAGTTTTGACAAAATTCCAGGACACCTTTGACAGATATTCAAGATCTGTTAATATTAGCAAGGGCAGAAAACTAAACTCTATGTTGCTACTGGAGAAATATTTTATTTATTTGGACCAAAAAATATACATTCTATAAAAACTGTACAAATACTTGCGTTCCCTTCTGCCACACCTTAACGAAGATTACTAAATCCAAATACACAATGTCTCAAATGTGGCTTCATCTGCGACAAGAATACACCGACGACTTACACATCGTAATCACCAGTTGCTTTGTCCACCGATGTAGGTTTACGTCCAAGCTGCTCCTCTGACAAATCGTTACAATAAAATACAAAAAATGAAGTAGGGATGGCTGTTTTATACAAAATAGACTGACATTTTTGGGGAGGGTATTTTAAAAAGGAAGGAGGGGGTGGTAATTTTCTAAAAATGAGCCAAGCGACAGCTAGTGTCAGGGCACGGCCGCTGAGTATACCATAAGAAAGTCCGTCCTAAATTATTCAACGTCTGACCCAGGTTCAAGATGTTCGTATGGTGTAGCTCGTCTAAGACGTGTCGAACCGTCAGCTGGGACATTTTACTCAAGTACGGGCTTTACCAGCAATATCTTCCACACATTATTAGACTTTATTAGTTCTTGCATTTAAAGTGATAATCATGGATATTAGGTATTTTGAGTGTACGTGCAAAAGGGCCGTTATCATGTTATAACTCTCTTACCCTTTTTATTAAAGATACCCAGAGATGGCGCAACTAGGAGATAACGAAGAGACATCTCACTTCCATCTCCCCACTTCGGTGAGGGTAGCAGGATTCTCTTCATTGTTGCGAAGCTGCTGGTAATATCTATCACAACAGAAGGCACCAACCAGATGAATGCATATGCTGCGGTATCAGTTTGCAGAGGCAGAAGGGGAGGGAAGCAGGTAGTCTGTCCCATAATATATAAAACATCACCTTGTTACAAATATAATAAAGAACCCACTATGATCTATTAACTGTAGAATCGTAGTAATTTAGAAAAATATGAACATTAACTATAAAGTTACAAAGTTCATCCCAGTAGAGTAACTTCACACAGGTGATGTACCAAATCTCTTTTTTTTATAAGAATAAAAACCTACTAGTAACTTGATTCTACCAGAACTCTTACCTTATAAATGTTATTAATTCTCTTAATAAAATTCAGCGCACTAAGCTGTGCCAACAAATTCAATTTATATTTACTAGTAGCCATTTTTACCAAAGCAACACACTTGTTTCTTACAAATTCATTTTACATTTTCATTTACCTTAAGATATATTTACAAAAGCAACACACTCATTTTTTCTACTAGATTTAGTAGAACCTCAAAAATATATACAAAAACACACCTTTACATCCTATAGTAGCTACATATTTTACTTTACACACCATCAACTCTTTTAAGATGACTGGCATGCGCCTTACAGCTCAGGTCAGCATCTTCAACATGCTCAAGCATCACGGACACAGGTGTTAAAAATAATTTGACAACCCATGGACCCCCCCTACCTCCCTTCCCCCATTTTGGCGTGAGTTTGGCAGAGATCCTGTTAGCAGCTGAGCTAAGTGGGAAATAACGACACAGAACTTTGTCGTTAACTGACACATGAACTGGCTTACGACCTCGGTTGTAAGACACGGCCACTATAAGCCTGGATCTCCGCAAATTATGAAAGGCAATATTACACCTTTCATAATAAGTGAAATCCCCAGAATCCCTGACGAGCGGATCAACGTCCCAGATAGTCAACAAGGGATGATTTAACTCTCACCCAAATAACAAGGATGAAGGCGTGGCTCCAGTCGACTCATGTATAGCAGAGTTAAAAGCTAGTGATAAAAAATCAAAGTCTTTGTCCCAGTGAGGCTGCGTAGAATCATGAAAATCGTAAAAGCTATGTTCAAGTTCCCATTGAACCTTTCTATTAATTAGGGGCAAGGTTGTAATGGCTAGTAGTCACATGCTTAATGCCCCACGCAAAACCCATATCATGAGATACCTTGAAGCAAAAACAAGATCTATGATCGCTAACCAATTTTCTGGGGGCGCCAAAAATCGCCCATATTCTATGAAAGAGCGCTTTAATAGTAATATAAACTTTCATGCCTCTAAGGGGGGCAATGACAACACATTTTGAAAAACCATCTATGAGGTTAAGTACACAGGTATTTCCATTAGTAGAACGAGTGGTGGGGCCTAGAAAATCAATAAACACAGTTTCCCACAGGCTATGAGCAACATCTGCAGAATGTAACCCATAACGTGCGTTCTGTGGAGTTTTGATTTCCAAAAAACCATCACACTTTCTAATCCACTGTCTAACATCCGGGTAAATATTGAGCCTAATAAAACTCCTGAGCTATCTTTCTGTAAGTTTTGAAAATACCAAAATGGCCATTAAAGGTAGAATTATTAAAGAACTTAATTTAGTGAGATCAAATATTTTCCTGCCTTTCATGTTCTTCCTCTGCACGCACAATAAATTCTATGTATGGTAAAATTCTCGACTTTATCACCCTTCTCCAGACGATCAATGATATCCCTAAAGTAAGGATATTCTAGCTAATGTTTTGCCAATGAAACAAATGACTAGGAAATGGAACTTATAACGTCGACACTAGCAGGAAGAGGACAAGAAAGTATAGGGAACACTCCTTCGTTGATACACGAAATGACATGGGCAAAAACATTATCTTTCCTCGACACATATTCTGTTCTGAGCTTGAACTGAGACAACTTCAAAACCCAACGGCCAATTTTACCTAAATGCTTTGAGTGATTGAACATCCATGACAAGGCTCTGTTGTTAGTATACAGTACGAACTAACGTTGTTCGAGATAATCGGCAAACTTCTCGATGCCGAATGTTTATCCGAGACATTCCCTTTCGTACGCATTGTACCTCTTCTGTGCATCAGTAAGAAATTTACTAGCGAAAGCTACCAGAAGTAAGCCTTCTGGGTGTCTTTGAGAAAGAACAGCCCCAAGGGCACAGGACGAGGCGTCAACCTTAAGTTCAAAGGCAATGAAAAATCAGGCATCAGATTTTGCTTAAGTTCAGCAAAGGCTTTATTTAGGTCGTCTCCCCCATACAAACTGTACTTCTTTCTTTTTTAGATGGTTTAATGGGGCAAACAACTAAGAAAAGGAAGGAGTGAACCTAGAATAATACGCACACATCCCCTCAAAATGTTGAACCTGTTTAAAAAAATTTGGGACAGGAAATTCAACAATGGGCCTAATACGTTCAGGGTCGACCAGGATATTAACCTTTGAAATCATATACCCTAAATACTTTATACAATCAGCGCCCCACGTCATTTTATCGGTACTAACAGTGAGACCAGCCTCCCTAAGATGCTGTAGAACTAACTTTATATATTAATTATATTCTTCTAAGAATTGACTATAAATGCATATGTCGTCCAAATAATTGAATACAAATTAGAATTTGAAGTCCAACAAAATATGGTCTAACACTCAACTAAAAGCCGCTCCACCATAACTGATTCCAAAGGGTACTCCATTATACTCACAACATCCCCAAAGGGTATCAAAGGCGGTAGCTTGCTTGGAATCCCGAGTAAGTGCACATTGAAGAATATTATCATTTAGGTCTATCAAGCTATAGACCTTCAACCCCAGCCCCCCAAATGTTGAAAGACACTTTCAACCGTGGACGTTAGCTAAGGGTAAATAAGCAATATGTTTATTCAGTTTACAATAGTCAACTATTAACCTATGTCCGCCACCTTTCCTAAAGATAATAAAGGCGGGACTGGCATATGCTGATAGATATGGTCTAGTGATATTTTTTATCAAGCAGGTCCTGGGAAATTTTCCTCAATTACGAGCTTTTCCGGCAATATGATGTCACAGTGAGATTATATCTGCCACACATTATTAGACCTTATTAGTTCTTGCATTTAAAGTGATATCATGTATATTAGGTATTTTGAGTGTACGTGCTAACGGGCTATTAGCACGTTACCGTTGCACATACTATCATCACATTCACATAGTATATAACAAGAATAAATAGAAATTAATGTTCTTACCAAGCGCTAAGCTCAAGTATACCTCTCACACAACTTCTTTGGTGCTGACTGACAGCTCTGAAAAGCTACTAGACCAAATTATGTATCCCTCCTACGCCAAGCCATATGATCTGCAAAAACATGTGTTTAGCAGCTGTCACTTCTGACAGTCAATTTTTAGGGCTATACAACAAACCTATATGACTGTTTTATTTATTTTCTATGTATTGTTGACTTTGATATGTTGATGGCCTAGTATTAATTATTAATTTTTTCAAAAATATAAATTTAAAATAAAAATTAGCATTAAATCCCATATTAATTTTTATTGTAATGAATAAATCATTTAAAAAAAATCCATTTTTTTATTAATATTAGTGTTAATAACAACATTATAAGTGTGAAAAATCTGAATGTCTATTACTACACATAGAAGAAAAAACAGTCATAAACCTTTTTAACAGTATTAAAACATATTGGTGACCTGGCGGTATAAGGTTAAAGTGTCAGACTTCTGTGCTGTGGTCCGGGGTTCATTCCTCGATCCTGGCACTAATATATTTGATTTGCAAATCTTTCCTTCACCTCTGACAAGACGTGTATTAATCACAACCTGTGAATTTATGGAATTCCAGGCCTCCACCATGGTTCCGATCCCATGTTAAACGGTAGGTCATCCATTTCATCTCACAATCACCCTACCATTACACATTAGCTTGGGTATAGCCCGAACGGGTAGTAAGAAGTGGTAATAATAATAATAATAATAATAATAATAATAATAATAATAATAGTAATAATAATACTGTTGACATTATTTAGTTCTTGACTATGATGAGACATATGTAGTTGTTGTTTTGTTTCTAGCCTCTTGTGTTGTTGCGCATGCGCGTTGTTGTTCTTTTTAGTTCAGTTGCGTTGACTTGTAATGTAATGTTTGTCGTGTCTTTGTTGTATCCAAGGTGATTGATTTCGGTAATTATTAGACAAAAGTCAAACAGTGGTGTATAATCTTTTAATTGCTGATGAAATGAATAACGGTACGGTGAAGCGGTAAAAGCTGGTATGCTTGTATTTGAACAGTAATAATTCAACAAATACGTATCAGAAAACATTCTAAAGTAGTTTAAAGTAAGGAGTGGTAATAAACTTGGAACTTAGATAGAAAACTCAGGAATAGTTATAACAATATATATAGCTTTCCAATTGAATGAATTAGATAGTTTTAAAATTGGTATATGAATTAAGTGACTTTTAATATTCAAAAGATTGATTTTATTTTGCTTTTAATGAGCTACAAAATCATATATATATAAAAAATTTCAATAAAGTGATATTACATCATCTGAATTAAAACATGGGTTGACGACAAGGCTAAAATACACATATAACATATTACAATTTATTTACAAAACTTGGATACAACAAATAAGGACAAAAACAAAGTTTAAAGATCAACAGTATTGTAAATTAGGTAATAAAATTGAATTAATGGATTAGCATCTCCCAATAAGGTTTAATAAAGTAATGAAAATGTTCTAGTTACAACATTTATGAAAAATATAATAATTTTTATTTTAAGGTTATTTATAAAATCTAAGCCTTATCTTGGTTCAATCCCATTACTCCTCGTGATAATCAGCCATTAGAATGATGCTGATTTATATTCTTCCGACATGTTACGGTATAAAAATATCATAATCATGGACAACGTAAAATGAAATTAAAGACCCATGAGGAAAACTTGAGACATAAGTTGTACGAAAATCTATGATAAATTACTGTTATATTTATGATTTTTTAAAAGACAATTAATAAACAAACTTACCAACGTCGCTGTGCGGGACACTATAGAATTAACAAAAATCTATTTTAGATTCACTTTTATTAAACAATTGTAAAAAGTTTCTAATAAAAATACAATAACTTATAACTTGAAGTCTTAGCCTGGTATTTATTTAATAAACACTCGTAAAAAAATAACATAATTTTTATTACACTTCACAGATTTTTTTTGGAATAGGCTTAATATAAAAATTCTAAAACTCGAGGTATAGCCTAGAAGGCAACACTACACAATCTTGGGGTTAAAAGATTTATTTTAAAAGTCTTGATACACTTAAATGTTCGAATAATGTAATCGATCACTGAGAAACACTCGCTATTTTATTTTTTATCACACGCCTTAGGGTTATATTAGATAAATGATAATTCAAAAATAACTAAAAACCTGTTTATTTTCCGAGGATAACACACTCATACACCGAAATAATATTCACAAAAGAATGCACAGATTATTTAGTAGCCAAATTAATATTTAAAAAACGACACTGTATTACTCAAATTTGTAATAAAATTACTAACGGGTAGCATAGACACGCCTAAATACAAATCAATAGTACTCAACTATAAAATATTTTGTTCTTCAACTTGTGACTCACGCACGTGGTTTTATTAACTGTATTTTATACGATAATTCACTGTTTGAATGTATTTTAAAATGGTTAGATTTTGGTTATGAGAGAAACCGTTTGGTTGTTTGCTTAGTATTGAAGTTTTATTTTGCTGTTTAATTCAAATTAATTATTGAATGCAAGAGAACGTTAAAAGTGTCCTTATATGCTGGGTTGGGGGGGGGGGCGAGAATATG
>CABFVZ010001220.1:74306-113897 GCA_902151445.1 Timema monikensis
CCAACATGGTCATCGGATGTGATTTTGTTGTTGGCAGAAAATTATTATAAACAAACTTGTTTATATAATACCAAATTGCCACAGTATGACAATATATTTAATATATATAAATTTAATTTAAAACATGTCATCTAAAAACGACAAACTGTGTTCCAGACCCAATTTTAATCTAAATAAATTTGATAGCATGCCAACCTTGGGCGGTTTTTTTATAATATAAAGTGTGCGTAGGCTTAAAAAAGAACATTTGTGTATCAAGGATACTTTACTTGGACACCCGTGGGCTTAGGGGCCTCTGACCACAATGTAAATAAATTAATACAAATTTAAGGAGATACTAAACGTTTGTGTCACCCCGAATGTATATTACCTAACCTCCGAATATATCGTATTTAGCATCCTGAGACCATTATTTCGTCTTTCTCAACCATTCCCGTGTATATATTCTTTTTCCTACGCTCCCTCTCATAGTTTTCAATATCTTTATTAGTAATTAATTCAGCTGCTGCATTCAAAATTAATCTCTGACGTTCGAGAAATATTTGCACTAGAACCTAGTACCAAACTAGCAGCGTGTGAATACTATAGTCCCATTTCCATTGTACTAGCTAGTATACAGATATCTAGGTGCTAGCTAGCACACTTGATTTCTAGTATAAGCAAGTGTCGTGTGATACGGGCTTTATGTAAAACCATAGAAGTGGTAAGTCCACAATAGTCATGGGCTGGGCACTATAGGGACAACCTATACCAAGTTAGTACGGCAGCCAGCAGCTCAAGCGCTACAAATCGTGTTCTAGCTGCTCTACAGAGAGTGTTCATTCTATATATATCCTTTATCTATGAATATTTTGGACGGACTTAATTTGACAACATTTTGTCTTAAAACTAAATCAAACATTGTAAAAGCAACATAAGTATTATTTATATATAAGAAAAACAATGTTTCAATATTAAATATGGAATAATTCTAACTTTAGCTTAAAAAAACTAACACAATATACTAATGTTCTTTACCAGTGTTATTGATAACAAGATTGGGGATCGAGGTTTGCGAATAGTTCTATCTTCTTCCACCATGGTTAAGTATCTTGCCGCAGAGGGCTGTCAAATAGTCATTTTCATTAAGTTTACCAGAGTACTGTAATTTGTGATGTTAATTTGTATTCATTAAAGCGTATATCAAGTGAAGTAAAAAATAAATGATAAAGTCTATCTCTGTATCAAATTGTTTCGCTAATTATTTGTACAGTAGCCCCATGGCTTCTTTGGTGCTGACTGACAGCTCACAGCTGACTTATGACAGTCAACATTTAGGCATATACCTAAATTTTGACTGTCAGAAGTGACAGCTGCTAAACACATGTTTTTGCAGATCATATGCTTTGGCGAAGGGATACATAATTTGGTATGGTAGCTTTTCAAAGCTGTCAGTCAGCATCAAAGAAGTCATGGGGCTACTATATGTGCCAGAGACACTATTATTTGATTGGCATCACATTCTTATGTTTATGAAATGCAATACATCTAGTTTCATATTTGCTGTTTATTGTAGATTTTATCTCTGGTCTCTACCCCTTCTGGAATACCTCATTTTTAAGTTTACTCGCCCCGCTAGGTTTAATTAACGTTCTGATTTGCTTTTTTTTTAAAGTGTTGGAGTAGTTTCTTTTTGGACTATTAATTTATTTAAATTGTTTAGTACAGTACGTGTTTATTTTTCTTTATCTTAATTTGGTATTAGAGATTTTCTTTTTAATATAATTCTCAGGTATATAGAACTCTTTTTTCGTCCGGTTCTCGGTCTTTTAATTCTTAAACTGCCAAAATATTTTTTATCAGCTGTACGTTTTTCCAAACATAAAAATATGTAGAATCAATTTGGACTAAAAATACTTATATAAGGGAAAGTTCCACTCACCTAAGTGATTGGATATCTTTTGGCCATTCTAAAACAATTTGAACACAAACAAAATTTACCATCTTTATAAAGCCGTTAAAACCGTCCATGACCATAGTTAATTTAACTTCAAGCATTTTTACTCAATGTTTACTAGGTCATCCCAAGTATCCATAGTTACCAAATTCCAAAAGAAATGTAAAAACTCTTAAAACATTACATTTATGACATCATGTAAATAACACAATAGTATATATTTATTTTCAACTATATACATTTGTATGATTATTCTTTCAAGTAACTTAATATTTATATAGAGTAACATCTAAAAAAATTAATAAACCTTTTGTATGGGTAAGAGAGAGTTGAGAAGAGGGTGGTGTCAATACCCATTCTAGTGTAGTGCATTATTTGCTATTCAATATGCATGAATACAATCCCAGCTTAAAGGTTAGTTTACATGGGTCGAGTGCAAAGGCATGCTACTGGAGCAAGTAATTAAATGTTAATAGCTAAGATACATGTAAACAACATTTTTATTTATTCCATTAGCCTACTTATGCATTTTACCAAAACGTGAAGTAAGACACTGCACACAAAAATTATTCTATAAAATATAAATATATTTTAAACACCAAGTTAATTTCAAATATATTTTTTGTAATATTTTGTTGTAAATCATGCCATAGAGATTGAGTAAAAATACCATTGTTAAGTTTGGTGGGCTTTACTGAGATAACGGATGTTTGTGGAATGTATGTAGCATGCGTTATATAAATCAAAATGAAAGAAGTGCACCATTATCAAAAATTGTGGAGGTTCTAGTAATAGATAGACCTGGATTAGGATTAAGTAGTTATTCCTATTCTCGAAATACATATCTGACCTTCTTTATTCCTTATTTACCTACTTTTTTTATCATGTATTCTCAACAGTTGAGCATGAAGCAATTCAAACATATTTTTCAAAGAAAGTATATCATTTTGTGACTGCTAACAACAAATACTAAACCAAGTACTTAACACAATTGGACAGCAGCTTGAATGACTACTGGCTTCTAAATGGATCACGTTAGTAGTTGGCTCCAGTAACTTGCCGTTGAACTCAACCCATGTAAACTAGCCTCAAAGGCAAATTCTGATTATTCTCAAAAACGAAGAGTTCAAAGCCTATGCAAACTATGAGGTGAAAGAGAAAGATGCTATCTATAAAAGTCATCATGTGTGCTCTTGCCACAAATTCTGAACTAGACGCTGGAAAACCTTAACTTAAGGCTATTCAAGAGAATAAAATCTAACTTCTCTCTCTAAGGTAATACATATCAAAAATGAAGGGGTCAAAGCCTAATCAGTCTTATATCTGAGGATAAAAGAGAAAGATTGTGTCTATAAAAATCAATATGTGTGCTATTGCCACAAATGTTGGACTAACCCTAACTTGGCATATTTGTAAAGAAACCTGTTACACAACTGGGCTTAGGGTCTTATATCTTGAAACTTAAGGGGCCAAAGCTTATGTGCAATTAAATGTGGTGAAAGAGAAAGAATTTATAAAATTCACACATAACCCTTTGATACCAACCACAACAACCCTGCCAAACCAATACCACTTCGTGCCCAAACACATAATTCATATTTTTACTCATGCTTTAGTACTAGAGTTATAGGAGTCCTCCCCAATAGTTGCAATGCTTCCCAGCTTCATAGGTGGGAACTTGCTCACCAATATATAACCAGGCACCCCCTAGCCTTAACCTTAGATAACCTTGTCTCCTTCCAAGCAGGCCAGTCATTAATTTCTATATAAACAATTATAACAAAGAATACGATTTAATAATGTAATAATTATAATTAAATACAACATTCTATTTATTTACCAAGAATAAAGACAAGTTTGAACAGGCAACTGCAGAATCCAGGCCTATACTTTTTTTTAATCGAGAAACCGGCAACAACAAATCTAAGTGTCCATGATCAATCTCTATCCAGTATCCATGCTGCCGTGGGGTTGGCCAGGGTACATTCTGTGTTTTACTCTCTTCTGCTGAAGAAGGGGACTTTGGTACCCTGAAAATCTGAAAATTACATAATTCAGTGTTTTGTTGTGAACTTTGAGGCCTACAATTTTCTGGTGTGTAGGCCTTGCCCTTCTTTCTTCCTTTCAATGTTTAATTCAACACTCAACCCTTTGTTAGCATATTTGTAAAGAAACCTTGTGTGCTGTGCCACAAATTTTGGACTGCATTGGTTTTGCAGTGTTTAGTTTACACTGACAGCTCTTGTTCTACTATTTGTGGATTGTGGGGACCTACATTATTTAGCCCAACTGTCACTATATCCTGTTTTTCGAAGAAAATTTCCACACTGTTGAAAGTAACCCTTGACGTGGAAGCTGTGTGTCCGAACTGCTTCTAAATGGTAGCCTTTCCTAATATTGAAAGCTGTGTGTCTGAACTTATTCTAAATAGTAGCCTTTCCTAATATTGGAAGCTGTGTGTCTGAACTTATTCTAAATAGTAGCCTTTCCTAAATTGGAAGCTGTGTGTCTGAACTTATTCTAGATAGTAGCCTTTCATAATATTGGAAGCTGTGTGTCTGAACTTATTCTAAATAGTAGCCTTTCCTAATATTGGAAGCTGTGTGTCTGAACTTATTCTAAATGGTAGCTTTTCCTAATATTGGAAGCTGTGTGTTTGAACTTATTCTAAATAGTAACTTTTTCTAATATTAGAGGCCACAGATTCCTGTTTATAACCCATTGGACCAAAGGGAGAATTTTACAGGCTAGCCTTATAAGCCTAATATTATGTTGGAGTAAAATTCAGAACTTGACTCTTCTGGCTATATATTTTCTCCAATAATTATTTAATTTAATGTAAACTTAGATAGACTTAATTAGACCTAGAGCAATTAATTTATGTAAATGTTACAACAATTAAATCGCTGAAACAAAATTTTATAAATTTGGCTTGGTAAACAAATCAACTGCATTTTTCCTAGACCTTAAAAACTACCTACTGTGAGTAGGCTCTATTTGACTACCTACACTAAAACAATTTGATTTAGCTTTAAATTTGTTTCTACTAGCAAGTATCACACACTAGGCTTCAAGGTTTATTATTATTATTAGCACCGCATCTTACTACCCATTTGAGTTATACACACGCTAATGTGTAATGGTAGGGTGATTGTGAGATGAATTGAAGGACCTACAGTTTAACGTGGAATCCAAACCATGGTGGAGGCCTGGCATTCCCCACATTCACAAGTTGTGATTAATACAAGTCTTGTCAGAGGTGAAGGAAGGGTTTGGCAACTAGACAAACCTGTTCCAGGGGCGAGAATTGAACCTCGGACCCCCAGCATAGAGGTCTGACACCTTACCCTTAGAACACCAGTTCACCTTTAAGGTGTAATTTTATTTTATACATACATGTAAATATGCTTGTTTGGGGATTTTTATGAAAAAATGATTGCAAAAAGGAATTTTTTTTAATAATATCAATATAAAGAGCCTTTTTAAAAAATGTATATCATTTTTTTGCTTTAAACATTGATAATATTTTACTATTAATTGACTGGCTTAATTTTCCATACTTGATTATATATTTAAAAAAAAGTAAAATCACTGCCGCAAGGTTCCCGGTAGTAACAAAAATAATAGAAATAGTAATAAATATATCCTAATGACTGGAAGAATGTCATAACTGTTCCTTTGTATAAAAGCAAAGGCAATAAGAGAGAATGTAAGAATTATAGGACAATTAGTTTGTTGAGTACTGCAGGCAAGACTTAGGGTGTACAATGTGGTTTCATGCCAGGTAAAGGTTGCATGAACCAGATATTAGCATTGCAACAAATGATTGGGAAATGTATGGTAGTAAGAAAGTTTATTGTGCATTAGTTGATCTGGAGAAAGTATACGATCGCATGAATAGGAGTATGTTATGGAATGTTCTTAAGAGCGTATGGTGTGAATGCATGGTTAGTAAATGCAATTAAGGTGGTGTATGATGGAAGTTAAGTGTGCGTTAGGGTGGATGAAGCTTTGAGCAAATGGTTTGACATTGAACAGGGTGTTAGGCAAGGTTGTGTTATGTCTCTGTAGTTGTTTAATATTTTCACGGATAAGTATAGGAGGGATGCTTGTGATGACGCGGTTGGTTTACAATTGGGCAGTGTGAATGTGTGAGTGCTGTTATATGCAGATGATGCCGTATTAATGGCTGAGAAGGAAAATGACTTGCAGAATGCATTAGATCGTTTGAATGTGGCAACAGACAAAATGGATCTTCGTATAAATATCTCCAAAACTAAGGTACAAATTTTTGATACACATAGATCAGGAAATGATTGTCAACTTAATATAAATGGTAAACTGTTAGAACAAGTGAATGATTTTGTGTACCTGGGCAGAATGTTCTGTAAAAATGGAAGGATAGATGGTGAAATCGACAGACGGGTGAATGCATCTCGGAGACTAGTTGGATGTATGTTTACCAAGAGAGGCAAAGATGGTAGTATATAAAAGTGTGCTAACGCCAACGTTGTTTTACGAATGTGGGTTTGTCAGGCGAAACACAGGAGCATAGTGAAGGTGGTTGGAAACTAGATATCTAAGAAATGTGTGGAAAAACTCTTTATGGACAGTCGGTAATTAATGCATGCTGAAGGACTGTGGTTTGAAAGGGAATCCAATAGGTCAATGTGAAAGATGTGTTTTGGGCATATTGGAAGGATGAATATGGATTAAATCACAAAACAAATATATTAATATAAAGTGTATGGATCAAAATGAAGGGGTGGACCATGTAAGACATGGCTAAATGTTGTAGATGAATATGTGTAAAAGAGAAACATTAATAGTTTTAAGAATAAAAGAGCATGTATGACTGTGTATGGATGTTGTTGAAGCGAAGGAAGTATGCAAGGATAGGGAAGTGGAGAAATTAGTGGGGATGGATTAAGTATGAAGTTGTTTTTTAAGCTAAATTCAGTTTCTTTCTTACCCCTCAAGGGAATGGTGTGATTAGGTATGTATGTAATCTCTCTTCTTTGTTTAAATTAAAGAAACAAAGTGGAGGTTTTTCATAGGTGGCCTTTTCTGCGTCAATAGAATATATCCAATCTCGGCATTATAGCCATTGACTGCAGAAATCGACTTTGCCCTATGGCATGTAAACTTAATCTACCTTTGCTGCAACAATCGGAAATAGCCACAAGAATGTTAGAATGCTGAATATTTCATACTAGCATACTCTTGCACCTCTGACATCTGGTGTTAGTTTTGAGAACTGTCAATTACCAGCTGCTAAATCAAAACAATAGTAGCACTTGTATACTTCCGCATTTCACTATTTATAGCACACATTCATTATTTATGTGGCAGAAATCATTACTGAGGAATTTATTAGTGTAGTATTTGTTATATTTCCCTGTTATTCTACTGTGTTAGCAACATTTAATGTATGATTGATGAATTTGTGCCATGTGAAGGGTAATAAATATATTTGGTTAATATGGAAATTGAAAAATTCAATAATTCAGTGAGCTTTAAAATTTATTGTATTTCTTCCAATTGATATGTTATCTTTGTTCTTTACCTGGTTCCTATTTTGAAACCATGTCTAACAAAAATATATGATCTTATAGACTACACTGAGGAAAGCACTGATGTAGCACAAAATTGTTCAAGTTGTGAATATGTAACCTAATTTAGCGATAGGTTTGACACTATTGTGGGCTGATAGTAAAATAAAGAATGGTTCTGAGAGCAGAAAAACATTACATTTGTGTAAAATGTGACACATAAAATTGTATCGATATAAAATATATATTACACGATTTATAGATAACGTGGTGCTAAATTTCATATTTAAAATGCATTACTGGTTGAAAATCACATTATTTGATCATAATCATGATCAAGTAAATTTTCAGATTTTGAATTTTTTACATATAATTAGCATTTCTGAAGGTCATAAATAAAAATGAAATACGCAGAAAAAGGGTTAAAATGGTGACCTGGCAGTATGTCAGTGTTCAGCTGGTCACGCCAATACCCAGTGCTAATTGTGTTCATTCGCTGGAGTTTTAATCGAAACAAATATTTTGTTTGACTTTTTTATAAGGTTAAAATAATCATTTATTTTAAAGTGTATAGTGATTGGTTCTAATAAAATAAACGTGGAAATATAATACATTTAATTTATAGCTCTTTACACACATTCACGTTGCCACAATGGTGAAAATGAAAATATTTCTATTGTGTGTTTAATTAACAATGAAAAGACAAATTGTTAAGTAATCCATAAGGAAGTACTAATAGAAGTGTTTTATAACTTTTTAGATTAAATATTTATAATAAATCAATCAAATATAACATATTTCTATATGTCAAATTTTAGTAGCCTCCATTCAATGTTGGTGGATCCTACTGTTATTCCTCTAAAAATTTGACTCAAGCCTGCAAAGGTCAGTATTTCTGTTAGCAACCAAAATAATAGTAGATATTACAGGGGTTTAAATTCTAGAGAACATTACAGGGGTTTAAACAGAAATAAGTTTTAAAGGCTTTAAAATATATAACTTTTAAGGGGTTTCAAAAATAGAGGATATTTAAAGGGTAACAAACCTATAGAACATTAAAGAGGTTTCAAACTTAGATAACATTTAAGAAAAGTATAAAATATTTTTTAAATTTTTTGCACACTTTCAATTGTTGAATATAAACCACCATTTCCAAAAGAGATTAATAAAAATAATTTCTATCAAATATTGATTAAGATTGACCAATCAATTTGTATTATTCAATACTTGTTAAAAATTTTGCTATTTGGGTTGATAAAAAAAATGCTGTTTGCACACCGCTATTTTATTTATTTTATGATGCTATTACATTTAATAATGTCCAAGCTTTTACAAATCTTACCATATTAGTTTAAAAATCAATATTTATTTTTATATCTAAAATTATTCTAATGCATTATTTTTATAATTTTCCTTTCTCCTCCAAATCCCAATATTTTGAATCATTTCCAGTCTCGATGTAAAAATGTAATTCCTGTGCATTTATCTATTTGTGATACAATTAAATACGGCGTGGAACACTCGAACGTATGAAATTTGGTACTACATAGTATTTTTACAATTTCCCATTCCTGAACCTGATATTTTGAACAATTTCCCCGTCCCAAAATAAAAATGTAAAATTCATCCTGTTTATCTTTAAGTTTCATGAATTTCTATTTTATTTTTGGACATTTTAGTTTTACTAAGTCTAGTAAATTAAATCCATCTTAGCTTTTTAGATTAACTAGAATTTTTATTCATACAATTATAATGCTTCATATACAATACATCCCAATATACCAATCATGCTAAAAATATATGCAACATTTTGATCACACAAACTTTAGTCTTCTTGTGATGAGTATGCTTGAAACCCAAGTGGCTATTGACCTAAATAATAACAAAATATAGCAATTGTTTACTTAAAATTGTGAAATTTCATACTTAGATCCTGATTTTAATTTATATTTTATCTTTATCTGGCAACGAGTTGTAACCGAGTCTGAATTTTGACGTGCACAGAAGCTGATTAAGGAGAATTATTATTTAAATTAAGAATTCAGTAACATTAGAGAAGTTACAATTGTTTATAATGTATTTTTTTAATTTCAACAATAAAATTTGCATGAGATGAATAAATATAAAATTAAATGTTTCCTAATCCACAGTGTTTTGTTTAGTTCAAACAATGATCCAGTCAATAATGGTGATACTTTTTTAATGTCACAAGCACAAGACTGGCACATCATCTTGTTTATTAGTTGGCTGGTACTTCCTTAGAGAACATCCCAACTGATAGTTTATTACACTTGATACAGCTACATTTTATTAAAATCATTTTTTGAATAGTTTATCAGTCTTAGCTCTCTTCTACAAACAACCAGTAGAATTTACTCCCGGTATGAACGATACAGCTTCTTCTTCTCCAGTGTGAATCCATGGCCTAACACAATAGTTCTGCCACTGGTCCAGTTTCTGCAACAACAAACACCTAAGTTTTCAGATCTTTAATTCATTTATTTTTATATATACTAATAATATTTAAAATCTAATTTCCAGCAATCACGTAAAATTTCTTTATTTATTACCACAGTGTTATTAATAAAAACATAAATTAAAAATATAACGAATTTCAAAATTGAATATATCACATCTTGTTTATTTGAAATTTATGAAAATTCTGTTTTCTTGCGCTTCTGTTTGTAGTTAGCATATTCAGATATTACTTGGGTGAGAAATAGTCATTAAAAATAATTGTCAGGCCAGTGGCATACCCAAGGTAGAAAAGGGGGATGAGGGCCAAATCGGGCATTGTGAGCCTTTTGATGATTAATAAATACGTATTGAATCTTATTGAATGTCTATTTTTTGTTAATAACTTTTTAAATTGTGTTTCATATTTTAAAAAGAATTATTAATGACCTAATAAGGTGGCAAGAACAATATAGTGGAGTTGCTTAGCTAATTTCTTTGAAGGAATCCTTCATTTTGTGATGCAAGCAAGAAATTAGGAATATCGGTATATACAAGGTGTGGCTATTAAATAACCGGACTGATGCTGCTCCCAGCAAACTGCGAGCGTGCCGAGACATGTTTGAACATGACTGTGTCTGATGCTCCTTCCCCCACCCTGAGCTCGCTAGACAAGCCAGCAGGTCTCTCAGTTTGACTGTAGCAGTTGATTGAATTAGTCTACGCACTAGTGGCGCGTCAGAAAAATGCCAAGTGGTCAGACGGGACAACAAGTTAACCTCAAGTTTCTTGTTAAACTAAGGAAAACTGCCACAGAAGCTTATGAAATGTTGAAAGAAGTCCACGGGAATGAATGTTTATCCCGCACACAAGTTTTTGAGTGTTTTAAATGGTTTAAAAAAGGGCATGAAACGACCGAAGATGATTGGCGCCCAGGATGGCCCTCAACGTCAAAAACTGACGAAAAAATTGGTAAATTAATCCGCACTCATCATCGTCTGAGCATCCGAGGGCTTGCTGAAATGACAGGAATCGACAAAGAAAGTGTTCGACAGATTTTGCATGCATCATTTAACATGTGGAAGGTTTGCGCAAAAATGGTGCCGAAACTCCTCACTCCCGAGCAAAAGGAATCAAGACAGAACATTCTACTGACATCCTAAACAACATCACCACTGATCCAGATTTGTTAGACAAGGTGATTACTTGTGATGAATCGAAGTTTTTTACTTACGATCCCGAAACAAAGCGGCAATCCATGCATTGGAAGAGCCCAAAGCTCGCCAAGGAAAAAAAAAAGCCAGGATGAGCAAATCCAAATTTAAAGCAATGATGATTGTCTTTTTCAACATTTGTGGCATTGTCTACATTCTCTGGGTGCCCGAGGGTCAGACAGTCAATCAACATTTCTACATCGAGATTCTGACAGCCCTACGTGAGCGTGTGAGAAGACGAAGACCCGATTTGTGGAAGACCAAGTCAGGATCCTTCACCAAGACAATTCACCAGCCCATTCTACCTTGTCTGTGAAAGCGTTCCTCGCAAAATACGACATCACCGTGTTGGAACATCCACCGTACTCGCCCGACCTTGCCCCTTGTGACTTTTTTCTATTTCCCAAGGTCAAGTCAGCGCTGAAGGGGACAAGATTTGAAAGTGTGGAAGCGGTTAAATCAAAAGCGATGGAGGTTCTCAACCAGCTGACAGAAGAGGACTTCCAGCACTGCTTTAAACAATGGAAATGTCATATGGAGCGGTGTAGGGTTCGTCAAGGGGAGTACATTGAAGGCGATAAAACTTCTGCTGTAATTGGTGACGAATAAAAAGTGTTATGACTTCAGTCCAGTTATTTAATAGCCATACCTCGTATTAATGTCGAATAAAATGAGATATAGTGCCACTATGTAAAATAATTTTTACAGCCAACATCTTGGAAAAATGGCATCCAAATACAGTTTTTTCAATTATCTTGAAAACTAATAAATATATTGAAATGTGTGCCAAGGATGAAATTCTCTATAAAAAAGTTCTATGCAGTTTTTGATAACTTTAATCGTTTTCATTCAACAACACTATGAATGAATGATACAGAACACTACCAGTTGAGTTAGCTAAATTATGTTCCTTTTATCTGTACGATAGACCCTTTATATTACTTAAATCATTTCAAAATCAAGAGATGTATTATTATTCATGTTATTAACTAAAATAATATATATTCTTTTATACCTCATAAAAGAAAACGTACCTACAATAAATTATGCATTAAAGTCATTTACAAAACAAAATATTGAATCAATCACTGTCAGATTCAAAGCACTGTCCATCGCATGAGCACAAACTAGTATATTATTTAAGATCTACACAACCACATGGACATTTGCTGCCACGAACAACACAGAATTTGCAGGTAATTAGTTCATGATAGGCTGGAATCTTGGGGAGAACTGGTCCAAAAAGGTTGATAAAATCCATCTCCCTATTGCCACCCCCAGGACTCAGGATCTGGAAAATGTGAGTTTAAAAACAAATACTGGCCCCAGATAAAAGCGCCCTGAAATGGTGCTCGCCGTAGATGTTGATCAAGGGATTATTTTGTGGGAGGTATTAATTCCCACCTTTTAATAATAATATGCTGTCTTTCCACAGCAATGTCATGGTAATTGCTTGTTTTATTATAAATTAATATCACAAATCTTTCAATCATTTTCAACATCTCTATAGCAACTTCATGTTTACAATTGATTTGAAGTAAAGCTTCTGTCAAGTCATCAAAACTCTTTCAATCTGAGTTTTTGCCTTTGACAAAAAAAAAAAAATTAGTGAAATAATGGTATGGCAAGAGACTTTCCAAGTCCAATATCATTTACTATTTTGTATGCAGGCCAATAAGAAAAGTTTTAACCTGTACCAAAGGAAGGCAAATATTTATTTGATGAAATACTACCAGAACATCAGCATTCCCAGTTTGTATCAAGACTACCTCATGTCCCTGAGGAGCAGCAGCCAGCTCTATTGCTCCAGTCTCACGAATATCAGCTGAATCATACATCTGATTACAGAAGGAACACCCATATTTCTGTTTTGTATAATGTCTGAATGTGTGTTCCCAGTTCTTTTATTGCTGTCCATCTTAAATGATTGGTAATCACTTTCAGAAGCTCTTTTTTCACATCGTTTGATAAGTCTCTTTAATTTTGTACTATTATACATGTGTATGCATGATTTATGCCACTCAGCCTGTCACTTTACAAGTTTTTATGCAACAACCTCTCCATCATACAGATTTAAAACAATAAAAGGCGGGTGGCCAATTCTACTAAATTCTTCTATATCTCTAGCTGCTGTATATACCCCCTAGTGTCTTGACGTTTTGTGTTCCCAGGACATGTAGGACTCTCATAACTTGTTTGGCAGTATATAAGTAAATCTCAATTCATCTCCACTGTACATGTATTGCAGGGGTTGATGGAGAGATCAACAGCATAAAGATAGAAAAAGGAGTGAGAACCAGTCATATGATAAAGTGGAGTTTAACTCATTTACTTCATTTTACTATAAAGATTAAGACTTAATTGCTATTTGTGGATATAATACAGGTTTATATAAGGGTGCTTTGTTTTAGAAATGTGGAATTTAAGACTATTTGAGGTGGATACAGTGCACCTTCTTGAATAAACTACTTTTATCTAATGTAGAAAAAAAATTCTTTCAAGTGCATTTGTTCTACTATTCAACTATATAAGCTAGTTAAAATTACCATATTAGGATAAAATTTGACATAATGAGAAATAATAAAGTTGTTTAGTGCTTAGACACTAAATCAACATCTAAGCTCAGTAATATTCTTTTAGCTTCTGAAAAGCTCAATGTTCTCAATGTTCATACAAACACCATCTTGCGCCAAAAAGTTTTAACTACAGTGAATTGAGCCAATTTTGAACAATGAATGAACATTTGCTTGGAACCAAAACTCCACCAAGTAGAAGACTAAGTAAGCCTTGAAATTGCTTCTCACAGTGCTAATAATAATTGCAATTGTGTGAGCACTGTTTACTTATGAACACTTAATAATTGTGATATTTTTCTAAGCATGAGATCAAATTAGTCTCTGATAAAAAAAAATCAAACACTTTTTGAGAAAGCTGTTAAATATTATTTTAGCCAATGATCCTATTAAACCTAAAAAACTAACAAGCCAATCAATCAAAATAAACCAATGTTGATACAGTAGAAAGTTATGCTTAGATACACATCCTAATATTATTTAAGAACTTCCCTTGTTTCCACAATCATTTGCATTTGGATTATAAAAATATACTAAAATCAGTCTTGAAGCACAGATATTTGATTAATTATTATTGAAGCTTATTTTAGTTACTAATGATATCTCTGCTTCATAACCGACTATTTTATTTTTTTCAACTCAAATGTAAATAATGATGGAAAGACTAGTTTCTGGAATAAGGGCCTATAAATTAAAATGAAATTTTGAATAAATGGAGTTTTAATGTTATCTATTTTAAGTGTGTAGCTATAAAAAAAACTTTATAAAAAAGATGTAAAACCCCATTTCTAGTGTCTGACTTAATTGAATTAATGCACATAACAACAAGTCAAGTGAATGATACTGGAGTAGGGAAATAGAAGTCACATGTTAGGACTAGTCTTCTAGACTGGTCGGTTATACAGGAAGTGATGATATATATCTGGTTTAGGTGACTGTTCTAGGCCAGGGGGTGGAAAGAGGAAACAACACAAGTCCTGAACCAGTGATAGTTAATATGAGCTGGACTATTTAACCAGTACTCACTTCAGGAACTGAGGTAGCAGTGTGTACCAGGAGCTGGAGTCATGTCTCAATGTCAGGAACAGTTCAAAGGTAGACACTCTCCCAGGGTCACACTCCACCCGACCTATCTTTCGGCAGAGCTGATCTGTCTCGTAGTTAAGGTAAAGTGTACAGCCTCTATAACAACAGTTCTTAATTAGTAAACTGCCAACTTTATAAGAGTGGTAATGCTGCCAACTTTATAAGAGTGGTAATCTAGTTAGTAGTGTGTATTACCTGAGACCACACGGCTCACTTTCTGCCATTCTGAATACATCTCTAGCTATCATAGGAAGTAGGTCTGCAGGCAATAAAACTTCTCCACATTCCAGATGACGAGTCTTGGCTGCACGGAGCTCCTCCTCTAGCCTCCTTGTTAGTGCTTGAACTGCAATTCCATTCTCTGTGTCATCAACACAATATCCAACTGTAACAAAAAAATGTGTTTTTTTAACTAAGTTGAATATCTTTATGAACATCATTGTCTATAAGAAAGCACTTCATTGTCTTGGTGTAAGAAAGCCAAGTTTCTGGTTAAAATTTTATTCTATAGCCTTGGCTATTTGATCACTAGAGTAGTTTTTGTCATATCTTAGTCTGCTTAGCTATGTGATTGGAAGAAGAAAACCTATTTTCCTTCAAGTTTCACTAAGTGCAACGTTTTGTTGTTAGATTATTAACAATTTATGGGCCCAGGCACCTATAAATTTGTAGTGTAATTTAAACAAAAGTTAGTTTAGAAATAAAATTGAATTTTTTTTTATTGGCGCATAGTGGTATGGGCGGTTGACATCTTCATTCGTGCATTGGCGTGTCTAAAAAAATGTTAGTATTGGGGAAGTTTTTCATCATGATCAAAAAACTATGAATGAGCTCACAAATACAGCCATGGTTGGAGTCATCAGACTAGAGGGAGCAAAAATTGGAACATGTGGAAATTAGACTAGAGTGAGCAAAAATTGGAACATGTGGAAATTAGACTAGAGGGAGCAAAAAATTGGAATATATGGAAATTGACGATAGGAGTACCACTACGGAGTCTAGAAGTGTTTGAGATAGCAGAGTGCACAATAGAAAAAACATAGGCTGAAACAGAACGAGAGGCGTGGCAGTTAAAAGATTAAATGGCTTAATTACAGTAGTTATGTTGTCAGAAGCGGTAATTCTTCATGCTCTAACAATCTAACATGCCATAGTGCAATTGACATTTAGTGGTAACTGTACAGTATCTATGAACAGAAGAGTGGTAGCAGTATAAATATGGTGGAGTAACAATTTTTAAATATAAATATTCAGAACGCCTGAATATGTCAGTCTTCACTGTCAGGACCTCTCTTAAATTGTAGAGGAGGGAGTGAGAATGTAAATCGATACTTTTATTGCAATAAACCAGGACATTCGAAGAGAGTTTTGTTTTTGTATTAATAAAGAACAAGACAAGGATGGCAATGCATTCATAGTGACAGCTTTGGTCAGAAATGAACAGATGGAGACGGTGGCGCTAGTGAATACGTGACTTTTGAACGCACCCTATTAAGAAGATATAATTTACAAAGTTTGTGTTTAATGGTTGATGATAAGTGGTAGGAGACAAATGTTGTAGGTGTGGGACAAATAACCTTAATATCTTATCATGAACAGTGTTTTATCAAAACCACCATAAGTAAAGTGTTATAGTGCCAGACTTAAAAATCAACTTTTTTTCAGTGACGATTGCTGTCAATAACAGGTACACTACAAAATAAACAACAAATTACTATCAAAAACAAAGTGTGCATGATGGCAGCTAATGATGGAGTTATATATGATGAAATTTGAATATGCTAACATATTTGAGGATAACATAATAGCAAGTGTCTGGTGTAGTTTGAAAAACTAGCACGAGAGGCTAGCACATCAAACTGTTGAGAATGTAAAGAATATATTAAAGGGAAATAAAATGCCATTACAAAACCAATAAATGTAGAGCATGCCTGGAAGAGAAACAAAAGACTACCATTTCAAAGAAGCGAAAAGTCTACATCACAAACATGTGAACTGGTCCATGCAGATCTGTGTGGACCAGAGAAAGAAAAAAAGGAGGTTCTAGATCATTTTTATTTTAAACACTCTTAACACCAGGCTCGTCAAATTTACAGGCGGCCATTGTTACGAAATTTGCCAAGCCCATCAATTCTACAGGGTCTTGAATTTAAATCAGTATAACATCTTTGCCCATACTTTATACGTGTTTGGTTAGTGCTAAGCATTCATTGGACTGTTCCGACATGTGGTCATATATGTCATTTTACTGCACATGGGAGTGGAGTTTTTATAAACAAGCCTGCACTTCACCCTCCAAGCAGCTCAAGTTCAGGGAATACATATAGAATTTTCATGGCTGTAGCAACCAAATTAAATTTGTAAGTATATCGAATGGATTGAAGGAAAAGGTGGTACCAAGGGTCATTCCATGTTAAATCAACAAATGGGCTTTGCCACACCATTTTTGATTTTGATGAAATTTGGTAGGTGATTTGTACCAATCTTTTAGACTCCAAAACAATTTTTTTATATTAAAAAAAACTCCTTGAGATATAGGCTATTTTCTACACCACGAACAAGCAAAAAATGCCATTTCGGGGTTATTTTCTAAAATCTGCATTAAGTTTATTTGAACTAGCAGGGATGGCAGCTAGGGCTCATTTGAAAGCTTAAAGAATGATTATTTTTTAATTTGGACGAAATTAGATTTGAGTTAAGCATAGTTTTTTAATCTTAAATTTTCATTTTTTAAACTGATTTTCTCAGAATTTGGGCTTAAAAACATAATGAAGGATTTATAGTAACAGGCCAATATTTTTTTCTGTTACACTTATGTATGAGTAGTATGTGCGGAAAAAGAAATTGAACTGTTACTGATAGTCCAACCTAAAATAATTGCTAGAATTTGGTGAATTTAAAAAAAAAATTGCTTTTTCAGAGCCCAAAAAAGTTATGTGAGACATATGTTAAAAATTTAAAGTGCCAGGATAGAAAGCCCCTATAGTGTACTTTAAAACAAAAATTATTTTATCTTGTTACTTCAAGGGGTTCAGGTGCCACAATCCTTTGAATTAACAACCAAACAACGCTCAATCACTATTGAAATTGAGGCTAAGCAGAAAGGATAATTTACAATAGGCCTAATATTTAGTTAAAAAGTATAAATAGTTAATTAAAATTCTGTGTTGAAATATTACATTACATAGTAACATACATAAAATATATAAATAATAGTAGCCTATTATTTATTATAAAAAGTATATCAAATGGATTGAAGGAAAAGGCAGCACCATGGAGAACCTAAGAAATAAAGAACATACCTAGTATACAAAGATGTGAAGAAAAACTTTCAATTAAAATAACCTTTGGAAACCTAATTCGCTAAAGGACTCAAATGAAAATTGATTATTAGAAGGAAAGGACAAAGAAAGAACATGGAAAGAATACCTAGAAAATCCTTCAAAGGAGAAATAGAGAAAGATGCTTTTTAAAACTTTAAAGAAGATTTTGACATTAAGGATGAAGTGATCACACAATATGATCAGTATTTGAAACCGCACTAAATCAGTTAATGGATATCAAAGCTTGTAGAATGGATGGAATTCCTAAATAATTTAAACATGCTAGAGAGAATCAAAGAAAACTATCAAATTTGTAGGAAAATTCACAGAACAGGTAATATCATTGAGGATTTTAAAGGAACATTGTTGTTGCACTACCAAAGAAACTAGGAGCAGTTAAATGTGAAGAATGTAAGACATACACATCAAAAGTACTTTAAAAAATAATGCAAAAAGAAAGGACCAGAAGATAGAAGTAATACTTGGAGGGGAGCAATATGGATTCAAAAAGAATAAAGGAATGAAAGAAGAGATTTTGTCTTTGAGGATGTTACTGGAGAAACAAATAAAGAAGGTTAAGAATACATTCATAGCATTTGTGGATATCGAAAAGCCTTTGATAACGTGGAATAAAATAAAATATTTGAAATTTTGAGATAACTCGGGATCAAGTACATATAATAATACATAACTTTAAAAATATCAGACACCAATAATGAGAGTTAGCAAGCATAAAGAGGAAGCTAAAATAAGAAAACTTATCAGACAAGTATGCAACCCATCTCTGATAATTGACACTTATGTAGAAGAAGTGCTAACAAAGGTAAAAGAAGAAATCTTGTTTGGAATTATAATATGAGAACTTATTAACACTCCTTGTTTTACTGATGACATTGTTGCTTGTGCTGAAAGTGAAAAAGGTCTTCAAGAACTGCTGGTTTTTCTCAGACCTGATGATCGCGAAACGCCAAAACATGTAGTCGTCCAAGGCCATTGGTGATTTATCATTGCATAAAATAAGGAGAAGGGACCAAACATTAAATCAGATTGAAGGAATATCACACTTTTTATTATAAATTTACATCACTTAATATACTACTTTATACTTAACAGCTTTAAAATTTAATAATTTTAATTAACATAGTTTTCATATTTGTTGAACACTGTTCCTTCGATAACACTTATTGTGCAATTTTATTTTAAATAACTTCTGAAAGTTTTATGATATTTCCAACAAGTCTGGATTGTTACTAACGCTACACTTTTCAAGTGTTATATTTTACACAGTTTTAAATATCAATTTTTCACAATTGTTTATATCTATAATATTTTCATTTCATATAAGCTTATATATTTTAATGTCATTAATTAAACAAACTTCATGAACTTTAAATTTCAATATATTAATCAGATCTGTAGTGTTAAATCTTACTAATATTATAAATGCAAAAGTTTGTCTGTTTGGATGTTTGTTACTCAATCACGCCAAAACTGCTGAACGAATTCGAATGAAATTTTGTATGTTGATAGAGTATGTCCTGGAATAACAAATAGGACTGTTCCCAACCTTTGATTTTACATTAATTTTACAATACTGATCTTTAAACTTTTCATATATAGCATATATTATATAATATTTTGTAGTAAAAGAAAAATATATTATTTAAGTTATCAATTAAAAGATTGTATTGCGGGTAAAGCTAGTATGTTATACAATCTCACATGTCCAACTTTCAACAGTTGTTTATTTTTATAGTTTTCTTTGTTTCAAAAATGTACTTTTGATAACCAACCTCCATGGTTTTATTAGGTATCAATTTCTACATTCTTTTTTGACTAATTTATTCACACTAAATTAATATTTGTCATAATATATCAACTCACTTAACCTTATACCAACTAATCCTTTGACATAAAGTTGTTTGCTAAATATCAAGTTATTTCCAAATATAACTTTAGGTTTCTTTCCTTAAATTTGTAATAACAAATATCTCCTTACTACATTTAACAATGATTATTATTAAAAGAAGTAAGAAGGTGTTATATAGCCGAGAAAGAAAAGACAAGAAATTAGAATGATAAAAGAAGGTTGAAGACAGGAGAGGAAGGAAAGGAACTAGGGATGAAATATTTTGAGAAATATTGGAAGAAGAAAGATATTAGAGTGAATCAAAGGAGCAGGAAGAAAAAGAAAAAGAGGAGAAAAGAGGTCCCACATGGAAAGAGGTGGAGGACGCATTAAAAGGGATGAAACCAGGAAAAGCACTGGGTGTGGACAAACTGACTGTAGAAATTATAAGAGCTGCAGGTAAAGTAGATATACAATGGTTTTACAGAGTGCTGAGAGTGGTTTGGAGGGAGATTAAGGTACCAAAAAAACTGGAAAAAGAGAATTATAAGACCTACTTTCAAGAAAGAAGACACGAATAATTGTATAAATTATAGGGGATAACGCTGATGTACAAACATATATGAGAACATACTGGAAAAGAGAATTGATTGATTGATTATTAGCACCGCGTCTTACTACCCATTCGGGTTATACGCACTTACGCTAATGTGTAATGGAAGGGTGATTGTGAGATGAAATGAAGGACCTACAGTTTAACGTGGAATCCGAACCACGGTGGAGACCTGGCATTCCCCACATTCACAAGAAGTCTTGTCAGAGGTGAAGGAAGAGTTTGGTAATCAGATAAATCTTTGCCGGGACCTAGGATTGAACCCCGGCCGCCAGCATAGAAGTCTGACACCTTACCCCTAGACCGCCAGGTCACCGAAAAGAGAATAATAAAGGACGGTGGAGAGAGGAACATCGCGGATTTAGGGAACAGAGGTCTACAAGAGACTTAATTTTTGCCACACGACAGATGATGGAAAGAAGGTATGAATATGAGAAAGACTTGGTAATGATATTCATGGATATGAATAAGGTATATGATAGTGTGGATAGAAATAATTGGAAAGAGGAGTTGTAATGAGAGGGAAAAGCATGTATAAGGATAACAGAAATTGTGCTAAGCCGGAGAGTGGGAGGATTGAGTGGTTCCAAATAAAAAAAAAATAGAAGCAGGGGAGTACCCTCTCACCATTACTATTTTCTGATGACTTGATGGTATAGAGAGAGAAGATAGAGGAATTACAAATTATAGGAGCATTAGAATGGAATGAGAGAGATAGAAAGTGTGGAATGAAATTTTAGCATGGCGAAGTGTGAAGTGATCTAGTAATGACAAGGAAGAGGATAAGGCCTAGTATAGATGGAGTAGAGCTAAGAAAAGTACAGAATATAAAATGTCTTGGAAATATAATTGAGGCAAAAGGTAAGAGTAGAGAAGATTTAATGAGAAAAGGACAGCAGGGAGAGTTGTTCTGTGTGTGTGTAAAGAAACCTGCCATGTGGACGAAATGGGCCCTTGAGTGTAAGACAGTGTTGCGCAGTTTGTACTTTGTACCCATTGACACATATGCAGCAGAAACATGAACAATGAATGTAAGAGAGACTAGGAAAGTGGAGGTCATGAGAATGATATTCTGGAAAGAGTTGGGATACAGGGAGCAGGTCAACATGAGGTAGTAGAGGAAGCAAAAAAGGATTCCAAGAAAATGTTGGAAATGAAGAATGCCCGAAAAATACCACAAGGGAGGCCAGGAGCTGATAGCAGAAAGTGTTCAATTGAGAGAAGAATGGAAGCAATTAAAGGATCAAGAATGGTAGAAGGATAGAGGAAAATGAAGGCATTTTACTAAGCCGACCCGGCCACAGACTGGAAACATTTGAGTATAAAATGACATTTTAATGGATCATGGATCAAACCAAGTATTGGTTTAGTAGGTTTACGTTTAAACATAGGTTTTATTGAGTTGTCTAAACTTTAAATGTTTTATAAATAAAATAATTGCATTATTAGCACCGCATCTTACTACTCGTTCGGATTATACGCACTTACGCCAATGTGTAATAGTAGGGTGGTTGTGAGATGAAATGGAGGACCTACAGTTTAACGTGGAATCCGAACCACGGTGGAGACCTGGCATTCCCCACATTCACAAGTTGTGATTAATACATGTCTTGTCAGAGGTGAAGGAAGGGTTTGGTAATCATATAAATCTGAAAAATAATTGCAAATAAATATAATTGTAGTATCTTTGGATTTAATTTCTTTGAGAGTATAGTGATACATTTTAAATGACCTTTTTATTCAAATGTTTTTTTAAACACTAAATTGAGCACTGTTCATGATCCATGACGCCAGGATCAACATCAATTAAACATTTTATTAAATTTCACATAGCATAACAAAGGTTCCTCATGTTTTTAAATGGAAGCTATCTCACCCTCAATACAGCTACAGTAGCCCCATGGCTTTTTTGGTGCTGACTAACAGCTCACAGCTGACGGCTTTGAAAAGTTACTAGACCAAATTATGTATCCCTGCGCCGAACCAAATGATCTGCAAAAACATGTGTTTAGCAGCTGTCACTTCTGACAGTCAAAATTTAGCTATATACCTAAATGTTGACTATCAGGAGTCAGCTGTGAGTTGTCAGTCAACACCAAAAGCCACGGGGCTACTGTAACTTAATTTTCACTTAACTGAAAGATTTGTCCAGGGGAAAACTTTTACATTACATGAACGTTCAGTGAAGGGTACCAAATGTTTTTGCTAGATAATTATTTTGCAAGTAATGTCAACATATCTATTTAGTGCTTTGTTTGTTTATCCCATAATGATGACACTGTTGGTATAGTTTGTACATGTTTTAGTCTCTTGTTACACATTTTATATATCCAGTAAGCTTCTATCAAGCATTTGTAGCCAAATCAACCCTAAATTATTGGGTTTCATTTTAGTAAACAACTTGTTTTCAAATCGTACAAATTCATTATGTTTTACTTGAGCTTTGACATTAAGTTACATGAATTTCTATCACATACTAATTTCTTTACTTTAATTGAACACTATGCCGGGATCACGATCAACTTTAACATACCAGTAACCTTCATTTAAAGTTAATTTATCTCAAAGAAACTGTTGTGTGATCAGGATTGAAGTAATGTAACTTAATAACTAGCCTAGTAGGCCTATAGCAAAACACAGATAATTGATTTGAACTTTGTTCACTTAAATGAAACCCAATCATTTAAGGCTGGTTAGGCATTAGGCTGCAAGTACTTGGAATAAAAGCTTATTAAGTATACAAAAATAAAATGTACCAAAGAATTTGTCTGCATACCAGAAACAAACAAATGAATTATTAAATAGCCCTGTTAACGTCACTCATAAAATGATTAGCTAGCTACCTTTACTAGGTACCTTCACTCAATGTGAAAGTTATTCTCTGAATCACTCTTAATGCCAGGATCACAGTCAACTTAATGTACCGGTAACTTAACATAAAGGTTCTCCTCATGTTCTTAAATGGAAACCTTCACAATGTGGTTAACTAAACGTTCACTTATAGTAAGAGTTGTCTTGGGAGATATTTCATGTTACATGAACTATAAGGGAAGGGTATCACGTAACCTAGCCAACCAATCACGTTAACACTGATATTTAGTACTTAATGTTTCACAAGCATTGTTACGTCATTTGTTTATGGTGTATGCAAACTAGATTTTACTTTTAAATTATGACTGATGGCCAGTATAACAACACTAAAATAGGAAAAGTAGAAAGTGCAAAAAAAAAACTTAACTTTGATAACATTTTAAAGTTTGAATGATAAATATTTGATTGCAATGTAATTAAATTTACCAAAAGTAAACAATACATATAGTCACAAATAACACTTAACAAATAGTACAGATCACTTATCAAAACCTATGCTCTCGAATGCTAATGTTTGGCTCAGGCTGTTGCATTAAGTTAAGTGAATCATGATAGCCCACTGGTTTCTTTACAATAAGTGAATGTTAGGTTAAGTTAAAGTTGAGTTTATCGTGAACTCGGCATAAGTGAATGTTAAGTTAGGTGAACATTAAGTTAACTTCATCGTGAGAGCCTCTATTTAAAACACGAGAACCGTTTCATTTAGTTGTGGTGCATTAAAGTTAAATTAACTTTAATCGATAATGAATCCTTCATTAAGTGACATATTACATTAATGTTAAGTTTATTGTGAGCCCGGCATTATCATTATACATTAGTTGGAACCCAAATCATTTTTAGCTTCAAGAGGAATTCAATGTTTAGTAACATTATTGACATCTTTTGTTGTGCACGTCATTGAGAGCCAGCACAAGCAGAATCCATCTCCGCACACACAAAAACACTCTGGGTATGATAACAAAAGCACGCAGGTCTTTTCAACAATGCTAAGTGTTGAGAATTATTATATTTGTAAAAGTTATATAGGCCTAAGTAAATAAATAACTAAATCAAGTAACTTAACTTTCTTAAGATAGGTACTCACATTCAACTGATGGAAGATTTAAACGTTCAGGTAAAATGGGTCCCTTCATTTCAGGTGACATTTGTTTAGGGATCGGGTTTTGATGTTGCCAAATGTCAGAAATTTTGTTAAATACACCTTGAAGCTTGGAATTGTGCTGAGAAGGATCTTCTAGAAAATGTTCAAGTTGGCCTTTCATGGTCGGTTAGAAGAGAATCACGAAGCTGAATTAAGCCGGCGAGTTAAATACTTTAGAATAACAACAAATACCAGTATTACACGAACTTACATTAAAATATGTGACCTTTTGACTAGTTAGGCTTCACTTAGTGTTATTAATATAATCCGCATTGATAGTTGAAAGTGACAGCTCCATAAATCGTAACAAAGCTTTGAAGCTTTACTCCAATTGCTTCTGCTACCAGCTGATTGCGATTGAAACATAGACTGCCATTGGTCGAAATAAACACCAATGATGGCAGACCTACAAAGTTAATTCATTAAATCCAACGAATGGACGCTCATGGCAACAAGAATCAGCTGATCGCACACAAAAACCTGTTAGCAGGGCTAGGGTAAACAGACGACCAATCAGTCCCCGCCATTTTGAGTATGTAATAAAGTAATTTAGTACTCTTAAGTCGGGACTTTATTTATGCAGAGCACAAGAAGCTACAACACGCTATTTTAATTGATAAACTTCATAATGAAAGCACAGAGTTTATTTAACTATAGAGTGGGAACGTGGTTTATGGCCAGCGTTTTCGCAGTTTTTAGAGTAAAACAATGATAAAAAAAATATTGTTCTTGTTATAGAAAAATACATATGATATGTATGGGTCTCATAAATCTTAGGGTTTGATTTTAAATTATTTTTTCTAGCTTTGGAAAATAATATATCTAATATTCTTTCTTTCGGAGATCTACTAGATGTAAAGCTTACGGGAAACAATCCTATCACCTCTCTGGCTATCTGGGGGTAAGCAGGGCAGCTATAAACTTACTTCGTCTTATTTGCACAATACTAGCATCAATGGATGATACATAATAATTCCATGTATAAATTCAATGTGGATAAGGAAAAATTGTACGATAAACAGTAATCTTACTTAAAATATGGGCTTAGAAGTACCTTTTTTAAACTTATTAATCATGTTTAATCTCTTTTCAGGTGAAACAATAAACCTCCCTTAGAATAACCCAAGAAATACATTCTAATTTGAATATAAGATTCCGTTACATTACAACATAATATACATTTAATGAATTTAATTTACTATCTTATTTTAAAGAAAGTTAGTAATTTGATGATTTATTGATATTTGTGAAAAGAATAAAATAAAATTTGGTTAACGAAGGCAACATTGTATAGTGGTTTGATAAAATTATAAATTAAAGTAGTTTAAATGAAAGTGTTGTAAAATAAACTTATTTTGTTAAAATGACTGTATAACCCCCTTATCCCCGTAAGAAATAATAGGCATAGAGGTGACAAGAGATGATATGTTTATTTCACTAGCATCATTAACACAAAAGACAAGTACAAAACTTAACGGAACGGATTTCACCCTTATAAAGGTCACCCGCCTGTCGGTGACTGTCGTATATACAATCTAACGGTGAAGCTAATAAAAAAAAAGTCCTAATAAATGTGAACAAAACTTTGAATATGTTCAACAAAGTAAATAATGTGGTAAGTAGACAAGAATATCAGGCAGGGTCGATTAATACCGATAGTGATTGCCCAATCAAACTTAAGTACATTAACCATCAAGAGGCATCAAAAATAAGGTATCATAAAATTCTAGAGAACCACGTACGTAACGAATACAAAAATAGGAATGGCGCTCAACTGTATTCCAAACGATCGCCTACCTTTAAATACACGTTTTTAATGTTCATTGGTCAAAAAGGAAACGCGGTTTCTTATTGATTGAAGAGGCAAATGCGCTATAGTCATAGGTCAGTTTAAAAAATACCGTGTCAGCAGCCAATTTAATATGGCAAATAGCTGCTGCCATGTCCCGTGTCACTATAGACACAGCCATATTAAAATATCAAGCACCTTGGTGACAAGTGAATCTAACAAAAACAAATATTTCAATATTATAAAGCTACTATCACACGACATTTGCTTGTACTAGGAATCAAGTGTGTTAGCTAGCACCCTAGATATCTGTAAACTAGCTAGTACAATAGAAACGGGACTAGAGTATTCACATGCTGCTTGTTTGGTACTAGAGCAAATTTCTATGGAACGCCAGAGATTAATTTTGGATGCAGCAGCTGCATCAATTTTTAATAATTATATTTAAAATTATGAGAAGGAGCGCAGGAAAAGGATATGGACACGGGACTGGCTGGAAAGACAAAATAAGTCTAGGGATGCTAAAAATGATACATGTGGAGGTTAGGTAGGATACATTTGGGGTGACACAAACGTTTAGTTTCTCCCTTAATTTATATATTTACGATGTGGTCAGAGGCCCCTAAGCATATGGGTGCCCAAGTACAGTATTCTTGATACACAAATGTTCTTTCTTAGGCCTACGCACACTTGTCTATTCACTATTCACACTATTCCAAAAAAACAACCACCCAAGGTTGACATGCTTTCAAGTTTATTTATATTAAAATTGGGTCTGGAACACAGATTGTAGGTTTTAGATATGTTTTTAACTAAATATATTTTAAATATATTGTCATATTGTGGAAATTTGATATTATATAAACAAGTATGCTTAGAATAATTCTCTGCTAACAACAAAATCACATCCGATGACCATGTTGGCGCCATTTCTACCATATCTCTACAAACAATCTCAGCGAGGATTAATTATTGGTCGAATTATAAAGACTAGTGTCGGAATTAGTACCAAAATAGTGCCTGTTCTATCCTCACAACTAGTATGGTAGCCAATACCAAGAGGCAGAACCAGTATACTTTTTATGAATCAAAATAAGCTAGATGATGACGTGCTAGCTAGACTTGATTTCAAGTACGAGATAGTGTCCGGTCGCGTGATACGGGTATAACAACTTTTATATATCAAGCGTCCTGCCATCTCTCGGCGTCGAATCTAATTTAACCAGAAATAGTTAAAACAAATGTTAAGGTCTATTTTTAAATGCCCTGCCACCTCGTGACACCAAGGTTGAATTAGGCAAGAATTAAATATCTCAACACCACGCTGTTTTAAATATGAAGTGTCTAGCCATCTTATGGCGTCAAGATCAATTTTATATGGAATAAACATTCTATAGTAACACTAAGTTAAATATGTTTTAAATATCAAGTGTCCTGCTATCTCGTTGCGCCAAGATCAATTTAATAATAAATACACATTCTAATGTAACACTAATTAAAAAATGTTTTAAATATCAAGCATCTTGTGGCGTCAAGAACAAGTTAACAAGAAATAAACATTCTAAACTAATTTAAATAAGTTTTAAAGATCAAGTGCCCTGCCATCTTGTGGCATCAAGATCAATTTAACAAGAAATAAAAATTATAAAATAACACTAATTTAAAAATATTTTGAATATCAAGTGTCCTGCCATCTCGTGGAGTAAAGATCAATTTAACATGAAATTAATTGCACCGTAAACGATGCCATCTATATCCATCAATGATATGGCCATAGCCTTCATAACCACGCCTCAACAAACCATACCATGAAGTGGTGAAACAGATACTACTTTAAAGCATTGAAAAAGTTAAATTTCTCCCAGAGATATATTCAAAATCAATTTGTGACTTCACTCTAGCCACGTAAGTTACCAAAGAAAACATCCTCAGCCGTCCTCAATAATAAGTTAAATTTATAGTTCCTTCTGAATAGATTAAATTATTTAAGCCAAAAAGAATTTAGAAAAATGCGCAGGTTAGTCCAATGTGGACAGCGTCGCTTAACTCACCAAAGAACAGTGTTACAATGGGTACCCATACTACCCGGACACATCCATTTTAGTTACTAAACCAACTCACATGTTCACAGAGAATGGGTGAAGGGACGGAGGAGAGGGAGTGCGGGAGAAGAACACGAGATCCGCTGGGAATAATCGAGCAGATCCTATAAACACGTATATTTGACCAGGGGGAAGAAGGGAGGAGGTAGGTGCATGGAACAGAACTGATAGATGAATTCATATAAAGGGTGGTTTGTTTGCGTAATAGCCATCCCATTTTTTCTGAGTGGGGCCTTCTTTCACTGGTAGATCGTCGTCTAAAAGCCTCTTCTCAGGGACTGGGATTCTGTAACTTTTTAAAAAGAGTTATTGTGTCGTTTATCACATTCGACTCTCTTTACGAGCAGAGTGCTATTTTAGATCTCCTTTAGAACGATTTTACAATAGATGAGCCTCGTACATCTACAAGAAATGTACCAAGGGTTCCAATAGCTCACGGTAGGAAGTCAACGATCTCGTTAAGTAGGTAACTAAAAGTTTTCACGTAATATTATTAATATGAAATATGTTTAGATTGTGAATTTAAGGATTATAATACTACATTCTCATGTAATCATGTTAATACCTGTGTTCTATTTATATTAAATCTAAAATAAAACAATAACTATATTAATATTAGATGAGATAGTCTAAGTGTGATGTTGAGGTTATGTGCCCCATAGGTTTTAGTCACTACATAATTATTTTATTAAATTATCCACCACAATGTAAATAAAATGGCTAGAAAAAAAAATCTATATCTACAATAACAAATAGGAAAATATATTATGATCACCCAAATGATATCAAATGAATTTACAAACTAAAAATAAGGCCTAAACGTTCAGTTCCAAAATTTGTGTTATTTTTACTGAAATATCTTGTTGACTCAAAGGATATTGCTTTTAATATAGGCTTATCTGTTAAGTATACAATTGTAATTACAATTTTAGAATGCCAAATATTGGGTCCTTAGTTCTTACAGGGCAGGTGGCGACGACAAGGTTGAAGAAATGCGAGTCCAAATGGGCCGGAAGGGGAATATTATGCAATATAATCGTCTTTTTACTTACAATAAAGGGTTATGGATGTTTACTCAAATACACTCTTCCCCCATTGCTATGCTTATACATTGAACCTCGTCTTGCAACAAAGTTTGACGAATATCAAAGACTGCAATATATTTTTTTTAAACCCTCCTTGGCTTTTCTACATTTTTCTCAAAATCGTCCAAAAGAACAATAGCTCTTCAAGAATTTCCTTATAAGACGCTGCTAACTGTTAAACCCAATAGGTGGAATTTCACTTCCAGATTATTACATACTGTGAACGATCATCGGTTAGAGCATATATAATTTTTTGAAAATGTCATAGACTTTTCCGTATAATGAGATGCTGACACAGAAGTTAATCACAAGGTTTTTTGGCTTTTTAAAGGACCTAAATACAATTTTCATAATTAAAGTATTTTCAGGATTATTTGCGTATACTTATGATTTATACAATTGTAACATAAGATTGTACTGCTAATATCACAATGTTATTACCCGCGCCAAATAAGCCTATACATATAGACATCCTGCAATATAAATACTAGCAAGACTAGCTTGTATAATACCACCCCAAATAAACTTATACTCATAGAAATCAAGCATTATTAAATATCAAAATCTTACTATTTTTAATATAGGTGCGCTACTAACTTTTTGTATCTTCTGGATTAGCGTGACTTCCATAACCAGCCTGCTCACAACAAATTCTAAAATGAAGAGAAGTCCCAACAAGCTATGAACAATGCAGCAACAAGACGTTCCAATAGAGGGATCCAGAAATGCTCTGATTGGCCCGGCTGAGCTACAGGAGGACCACTCGTATTCTTGAACTGGTCTACGTGACCGAATGAACGTAGTTAGAGTCTGCAGCTGTTCACCATGTGTCTGGTGTTTATGTCTTGGGAACAGGTCAAATGAATCTACAACACACCAAGAAACTGGTGGACGTGACTAAAGAGACGTAGCATATCCACCAGCTGCTTGGCGTGTGACGTTATACCACTAATAATCAATTTCTTAACAAGGAAATCTCCCACCTACCAATCCATCTATTAGACGCATATATAGCTAGCATTCAGCTAGCATCGATGAGTATTACATCCAACACTTCTACGAGATGTCCTATTCAGGAATAGAACATTATCTAGCCAGGATAGCTATAAATATATTATTGATTTTATATATAAACTTTATATTACAACTATTTGTTTGATTATCTTTAACACTTTAGTTTATTATGTAGTTGAAATCAATAAGAGTAGGCATCTGTAAATTTTCGCTATTACAGGGTCATTATAGACATATAGAACAATGATTCCCAACATGTGTGCTCATTCCGCAGATTTAAATATAGTAACTGCGGCACCTTAAACGGGCGATCACGCAGTGCTAATTTCGAGTCCAATATAGGTTTGAAGGCGTATATCCAAAATAACGGCAGAACCAAGATACACACTTATGTAGAGTCGTTGTATACATGTAGAACTATTACTCCCACCATGTGTGCTAGCTCCACAGATTCAAATATAGAAACTGTGGGACCGTAAACTAGCGCCAAATATATCTGGGTTAGGTTAGTATAGCTTAAAGGCAATCAATCTGAAAATAACGGCAGAACAAGGTTCCACGACTATGCAGGATATCTTTTTACACCTATAACTATAATACCCACCATGTGTGATCATTCCGCAGATTCAAATATAGAAATTGTTGCGCCTTAAACATGGTCGTAGTGTTGAGGAGTAATATCTAACAATAAATACATATAATTTAATAATAATTGCAGATATAGAGTCCACATTTATGCAGGGTCATTATAGACATATAGAACTATGATCCCCACCATGTGTGCTAATTCTGCAGATTCAAATATAGAAAATGAGGCACCTTAAACCGGCGGTCACGCAGTGCTAATTTCGAGTTCAATATCGGTTTGAAGGCATATATCCAAAATAATGGCAGAACCAGGATCCACACGTATGTAGAGTCGTTGTATACATGTAGAACTATTATTCTCACCATGTGTGCTAGCTCCACAGATTCAAATATAGAAACTGTGGGACCTTAAATTAGCGCCCAACATATATGTATTAGGTCAATATAGTTTAAAGGCAATCAATCTGAAAATAACGGCAGAACCAAGGTCCACGACTATGCAGGGTCTCTTTTTACACCTATAACTATAATTCCCACCATGTGTGCTCATTCCGCAGATTCAAATATAGAAACTGGGGCGCTTTAAACATGGCAGTAGTGTAAAGGAGTAATATATAACTTTAAATACATATAATTCGATAGTAACGGCAGACCCAGGTTCAACACTTATGCAGTATCATTATAGACATATAGAATTATGATCTCCAGCGTGTGTGCTTATTCCGCAGATTCAAATATAGAAACTCTGGTACCTTAAACCAGTGGTCGTACAGTTCTAATTTCTAGTCCAATATGGTTTAAAGGCCTATATCCAAATTAACAGTAGAACTAGGTTCCACACTTATGTTGGGTCGTTGTATACATTTAGAACTATTATTCCCACCATTTGTGCTAGCTCACCAGATTTAAATTTAGAAACTATGGTACCTTAAACCAGCGTCCAGAGCTCTGTATAAGCGTTAATTGTGATCCTAGTGCTTTCTATGAACTGTTTTTAAATTAATATTTGACTCTAGTGCTCTCTAGGCTATTTTTTTAAAACCTATTATCTACTTAATCACTATCTATAAGAAATTTTGTTACTAAATTTTTGCTTAGTTCTATTTATTTTTCTAATGTTGGCTATAAACGGTTAGTTTATTGTGGATGTGGCGGACTTCTGGAAGCTCAAATAAATCTGTGACCTAGGTTCTAAATTGTTGTTTCCAAATGCACCAATAAAAAAATTAATTAATTTAGTAAATAAACAAAAACACATTTGATGTAATCTACTAACAATGGAGTATTTTAAAAGCGGTTTAAAGTCTGTTTTGGGGGCTTCTCAAGAAGGGGTACAACTGACAGGCGCTGAAACTGTAAGTACTAGGGATACCACTTTTACATCTTTCTTTGAAATAAAAGTAACAGTTTCATATCTTAAACACTTTCCTTTGAATGCAAATTTATAAAATTTCTCACCAGCTTTGAAAAACATATGTTTGAGTTTCAAAGTGTAGTGAATCTCTTCCCCCCTCTTTAAATACTCTTGCCAATGTGTCAGTCACGAGGAAGTTTGAATTTATAGGAAGTGTTCCCGAATTTGCTAAAAGGAGGATAGCCAAACGAATCGGGGACCCTTCCTTCCAATGCACTTGTGGGTCTAGTTCGTCTTAACCGTTTCATTTTAAGCTATTTCTTTCTTAAAATATCAAAAATATTGATATCAACCATACATTATTCCAAAGATTAAAATATTATTATTATTATTATTAGCACCGCGTCTTACTACCCGTTCGGGTTATACGCACTTACGCTAATGTGTAATGGTAGGGTATGATTGTGAGATGAAATGGAGGACCTACAGTTTAACGTGGAATCCGAACCACGGTGGAGGCCTGGCATTCCCCACATTCACAAGTTATAATTATAGATGATTTAAGATTATAATTATAGATAAAATAAACCAGTCAATGTAATGATTTTTTTTTATTTAGCACCACATCTTACTATCTGTTCGGATTATTCGCTTAATTATGCTAATGGATTAGAAATTGGGAAGGTTGAATTTATAAGAAGGGAACCCACATTTGTTTGGAGGTAGTGTGGAAAACCATTTTGGGAACCCCCCCACCCCCCCTTCTATTTACCTGACCAAGATTCGAACCTCAATCTCCCCTTACTCGGCAGTCCAGCTCAACATGAAACTAGTGTACTAGCTAATTACATCACCGAGGCAGGTAAACATGTATGATACATATCATACAATTATATCATAATCATTTTAGTGTACACTGCACAAGATCATGAGTGTAACACAAAGCATCGTAGGATGACATCATCCATTCAGTGCGCTGAATCAAAGAAAAGTCATACATCATTACCATTATTCACATTTCGAAAGGGATTTGGGTGTAGTTGCATTTTATTTAAATACATTATTTAATAAAATTGTAAAATATTTCTAAATCTCGGTGTCATTTGATTCTAAATAGGCCCCCTACTATAGTGTACATAACAAAGTGAATAAAATATCAACACATTATACCATTTCGTGATTTACCACTCTACTGCCACACAAATGTGGGTGCACTTTCTCTCAAACCTCCCTAATTTCTAAACCATTAGTGTATTTAGTACATACGCGTATAACTCAAACAAGTAGTAAGACGTTGTGCTAAAATAAAATAAAAAGACAATAATATATTAAGTGACTAAAATCAACGGTTTCACAGCTAATAAGAGGTCAAGATTGTTATGCTAAGTCTTTAGATGTATGAACCTTATCTATAAATCAAGAATAATTTAGCTATGAAATACTAATTAAGTTGTGCTCATTATGCTTTTGCAGGTTGAGCGTCTTGTGGAGCGAGTTCAGTTTTCAACCCTTTTGGATGATCGTCGGGATGCCTGTCGTGCTCTCAAAGCTTTATCTCGCAAGTACCGCATTGAAGTGGGTGCTCAGGGAATGGGGGCCCTAAGGCATGTGTTGGAGACAGATCATGCTGATAGTGAGATCGTAGGATACACTCTAGACACACTTTGTAATATAACTGCTCCAGAGACATTTGAGGAGGAAGGTAAGGCCTATCTTGGAGACAATATGTACCTGTATCACTTTATAACTGTTGGAAGGAGGAGAAATTTTTACACTTTACTTCGCTTAACACTGGGAAGCCTGGAGCGATTATTTCGACCACTTTAAGAATTCAATGTTTCATACATTTAGAATTGTTGAAGGGACATATTGTTGCCGTGTGACTTCTTAAGATAGGGATTTACATGTTATCAAAAAAATCACACCTCTCATAAATAAATAGAACTGGCTGTACCAAACATTATACCTAAAAGACCCAAGAGCAGTCACTTTGACTGCTGTAAGTTCAGTAGCTGTAATTCCACAATGACATATTAAAAAAATTCTGCACTGAATGGCATTAGTATTAGGAATGTAATATAATATTTGTCACATAGCTCTGCTTTATATTGCAATGATTCTGTTACTGTGACACATCGTGATGGGAATAGCAACGGTAACCCTGGCACTGAGACTGAAAGCAGAGGAAACGAGTATTGAAGGGACATTGAACAATACCAGGAGAGAAATCTCATAATCTTTTAGATATCTAAAACTCTGTTGTATGAAACCACTGTCTTCAAGGCCCAAGAGGACATTACATTTATTGTACCAGAAAAAGAAATAGAAACATTTTCTTCTATTTAACACGCTCCAGCCAAGTGTTGAGATATGTGCAAGTAAGAATAAGCTCCCAGAAACAGTGGATTTCTCTAACTATGCAAATTATGGCGTTGACTTACTTAGACAGATCTTAAATACTCTGTAAGAGCTGCTTCTCGGAGATGGCCAATGCATGTTTTCTGCAACATTTTTGACCTAGCAACATTCAATGCGTGGATGATTTACATTGAGGTCACAGGTCAGAAAATCTCTCAGCACATATTTATACTTCAACTGGTGAAGAGTTAAAAACAAAACCACAATCAGCACCAGTGTCAAGTAAAGTGCTTATTGTATGTAAGGGAACCAAAACAATTGACAGTTGCTCCACCTGAAACAAAGCTGTTGGTGGCAACTGTTCAGGCACAATTATCAAAATATTCACTTGTCTCAAGTACCTGGATAGTCTATGAGGCCTGGCTGTTTTTCAAGTATACCTTTTTTTGTCTATTATCTTAGTACCATCCCTGCTGGGATTTGAAACCCAACCTTCCCATTGCCAGGAAACAGGACCAAGCAACCTAGATGTTTATTCCACGTGTTCACCAATCCAAGTAGCAAGTATATTAATCTAGTAAAGTACTAATTACAAATCAATATTCTATTATCAAACTCTAATAGCTTTAAAAACAGTTAATGGAAACACATGTATTGCATCTCCAGGTGGCATTTAAACCCATATTTCCCAATCTCTTTATGTCTCAGATGATCTCACAAAACTTGCCATTGGTCTGTGGTAGTAAAACTGTGGTTAGCAAACCTTGTTTGTCTGTGAACATGACTCATTTTACTGCCCCTGCTCCTTCCTTTTTTTAACACACAGCTCAGGAGAGATAAGGAAGGTTTTCAGGATTGAATACTTAAAAATGGTATAAAAGTGACTCATTTTCCTATTTTTCTTAAAGTGTGGCTGTATTTGAACTGAGGAGTGACAGATCCTACCTACCTCTCTAAAGGCTTCGACTTGACTGAAGTGTTTGTGACCAATGCAGATATATTTTAGGTTTTGCTGGGAGCATATGTAATGTCTGAAGACTCTAAAACAATGACACATTCCAGTGACCCTAAGCTACCTGACGACTTCTCACAAAGGGGAAAAGAGGAGGGACCAGATTTATTGATGATGTCATGATATTGGACTTATCCTGATCTCCCTGTCCATGAATGCAAGGATTGCAGTTATGGGACTAGGATTTTTGTTTGTGACCTGAATAGTTTCATGCTAAGTGTTATATTATTACAGACTTCTTAACATTTAAATCCAACTCATTAATCAGTTGCCTTTTGGCTTCGGACACCAATCTACACATGAAAATTGTTCCTTAAGCTTAATGCATCATCTCAAAACTCCCCAAACTCACATGCCTTTATTAGGGGTTTTAATCTTAATGTGCCCTAATACCAACTTGTCATGATGTGTTTAAAACATTCAGCTATTATCATTTCTGATGAAGAAAATTACACACCCACCAAGGACTTAGTTGTCTAAGAAATTGGTACTAACATCTTTATTTTAAGATTCTTCAGGAAGTTTCTCTCACTAATTTAATAAATATAAAAGTTTTGGCAATATTTTTAATAGCGCGTACAGTAAAAAAATAACCAACATTTTTATTTACAAAACAAAATTTTTATCTCTGAGAATTTAGTTATATACATATTTAGAGTTTATTAAAAACATCCCTTGCTAGGGCTCTGCGAGTATTTGAATTTCAAGCTTTGAGTTGAGATCGTTATTAAAGATTAGGACTGAGATTGAAAGGATTGTAGGCTCGTCATTTTCGAGCTTCCTCCCGATTTATATACAAATTAATTTTTAAAACACAATGGAAAATATAGGCTATTTGATTTATATGATATTGGCAGTTACACTTATAAATCTTTGGTAATCTAACAATAGCTCTGAGGATATTTTAATTAAAACATCATACCCACATCTAATGTGCCAGCCAGGTGCAAAAACTCAATATCAGATAAAGCACAGATCACAAGTTTTATAATATAAGAGTAATAATTTCATTCATACTCACATCTTGGCAATGTTTGAATTGTTCCAGAACACCCTAGCCTTGGTCCTGCACTGACTGGTGTTAGTCAGCAGTTCACAGAGATTTTCATCAAACAGCCAGACAATGTGGCGCTAGTATTAGGATTCTTGGAGGAGTACGACTTCCACGTTCGATGGCCGGCAGTCAAACTGCTGACTTCACTGCTTGCCAATAAGTATGTGGTTACAACATAGAGCCAGTCGGGAGAAAATTCAATACATAACATTTCAAAGAAAACAATTTAGCAACATCACTGTTCAGCAAATGTCAGTCTCTAGAATGTTTCACATATTCACACATATTCTATGTCTTAGTTAGATCTACTAAATAATCTCTCTATTTAGTTAACACACGAATCTGGGAATAGCTCATTGATCCTAGCTTAAATCATTTCATAATCCCTAAACACATGACTGACATCAATCACTTGGTGATGCAAACACATGAGTGACATCACTTTATCATCTACAAACACACAATTGACATCACTTTATCATCTACAAACACACAACTGACATCCTTTCATTACTCAAACACTTGAGTGTTTGATGATACGTGTCCCGCGAAGGGCGCCGATTAAAGTGATACCATTTAATTAGCTGATTTGCATCGTGATCGAGCACTAATTAGAGCGGTACAGTATTTTGATGATATAATTGCCCCACGTTGGTTGCATACCCCTGATTTGCTTGTATCTTAAGAATTTAATGAATTTTGATATAAGCAAATTTGATACTGTGCAAGAGCTACATAATACTTTACATTTGTTATTCTTAAATTAAACATGAATAAATTTGAGTGTAAGTTACATAAATTGTATGGGTGTATAAACATTGATTTAAAATTACTTGTGTAACAATACAATAGTCATGATATATTGTTTATATGTTTTCACAATTGATTGCTTTTATTTTTAATGTTCAGTCTTCTTGATGATTAAACAGAAAAAAGAATTTTCTGTTCTATTATTTATTTAGTGTTTATTTTTATTTTCCTTATTTTCCTTTATTACACTGAAAAATTGTCGCACTGTTCTTAGAATCACGATAACACAACATTTTTTACAAAATTATAAATTGCTTTCGTTGAATAATTAACTTTGTATTTGAGCTTAAGGAAAATTAGGTTTAGTTTAAATTTTATAAATCCAAATATAATTTAATGTAGGCTGAAAAAATCTTGAAAATACATATAAGTTAATAGCTGAAGTACCTCAAAGTACCTTAAATTCAAATTAAATTTTAAATGCTAAAATAATCTTTTATAAATTGTCTAATTTAATCCTCTATAAACCATTTATTTCTATTAGGAGTTAAATCTTCATATGTGTTGTGTTAATTATTTAATCAATCATTGTTCACCGAATTCTCTACGGTAAACTTTTTGTACAACATAAATCTAAACATAAAAGTTACCTAATTAAATTGTCCTTAATATGAACAAAAAATCTTACATATTCTTAATTACTACTTTAAATCAATTTGGAAAATAGGGTCACATTTTCTCACAAATTTTTATTTAATTTTTTATTGATTTGATTGTTATTTATTACTGTGACCTGATTAATTTTATTATCATAGAACAACTATTAATGACTTGCCATTGAGCAAGGCATATGACATTATTACATATTAAATCCAATTGTATTAACATCTGAGCAAGAAATATTACATTATTACATAATATTCAATCCACTTATATTACATCTGAGCTAGGTATATTACAGTGTTACATATTCAATCCACTTATATTAACATTTGTTTTTATAATGTTTAGTTGTTGTTTTCTTGTTAAAGAGCCCTGGCTCTTCACCCAAGGTCAAACTGCCCTTTCACTTTCTTTGACCTTGACAAGTGACACAGCTGCTCAGGTTCAGGGTCAACCTGCCCTCTAACTTTCACTTTCTCTTTCTCTCTCTTTCCACTTTTCTTTCGTGATGTCAACTTGTTGTGAGCAACATAAAATATACTATATTACCCTGACCTTATGGTGTTTAAAATAGATGAAATGTATAGAATACAATCTTGGAATCACAGAGTACGCTTGAAATCAGCTTGAAATCATATGTCATACTACCATAAAATATTTAAATTGATTTTTCCCTTTCTAATTGGGTAATTACTTTTTCATTAATGAATTTTTTTTTATCTATTTACTAGAACCTTTTAAATGTTGCCTAGCTGCCTTAGGCACTTAAATAAAATGAATTTGTAATCAAAAATCTATTACAGTAGCCTAATTAGGTACAACACCATAATTAGCTGTCACTAACTTTGTTAGTACATGAGTATTGGCCAATACATCACGCAATCACAGATTACTCTTTTAAACTTTTTATAATTTTATTAATATCCGTCAGGTGACCTGGTGGTCTAGTGGTAAGGTGTCAGACTTCTGTGCTGGCGGCCGAGGTTCAATCCTCGGCCCCGGCACAGATTTATCTGATTTCCAAACCCTTCCTTCACCTCTGACAAGACATCTTGTGAATGTGAGGAATGCCAGGCCTCCACCGTGGTTTGGATTCCACGTTAAACTGTAGGTCCTTCATTTCATCTCACAATCACCCTACCATTACAAATTAGCGTAAGTGCGTATAACCCGAACGGGTAGTAGGACGCGGTGCTAATAATAATAATAA